>CAAKHF010024490.1:0-21630 GCA_901007745.1 Hippocampus kuda | reverse complement strand
ACCGCCCTACCCACTCTGGAGGACTTGCAACTGCAAGAATCAAGACAAGGGCACGGAAAATCCTACTGGATCCTCCGCACCCTGCCCACCACCTTTTCCAGCTACTTCCCTCAGGCAGGCGCTACTGATCCATGCGCACCAAATACAGCAGACACTTAGACAGCTTCTTCCCTCTAGCCATTAACTCGCTAAACAGTAACCTAAATCTACCTGTATAGTGGCTTTTTGCAATTTTGCACAACCCTGTGGAACAGCATTACCGCTATAATCACTGTAGCTCCAGCTCTGTACTTACTTGAACCACTGTCACTGATGGATACTCCATTGCACCAGACACTTTAAAGCACTTAAGGTCATCTGCATAATAGCACACTTGTACTACAAATACTGCTACTGGTCACTTTAAAATGGTTCAATGATTTTCTGCACCAACTGTACAACTGTTATAGTATTGTATTCTACCACTGATCACTCTAGCTCTGCTTGATACTTTGCACATTGTCTCACAGTTGTCACTGGGTGGTACCACCGCACTACAGTTCACTTACATTACGGAATGTCCTGCCATACTTATTTTTCCATAGTTATTTGTCATGTCCTTGTTTATGATGATACTAATGCAGCGTGTTATACCGGAGACAAATTCCTTTTGTGTTCTACATACTTGGCCAATAAAGATGATTCTGATTCTGATTCTGATATGGAAACATGTGGACTGCACTTCGTAAACATTGAACATATCGAGACACCATTTAATAAATCCACCTACCGATCCACAGAAATGAAATGTAAGGTTGCTGTGTTTTTTTTTCCGGATTGCAGCTTTCAGTATTTGAAAATTGCATTCTACTACATTGCAATATCAATCTTAATTTAATTAATTGCTAAGTCCTAATAAAAACCCAAAACCTACGGCCAGGACAGAAAAGTCATGGCTCAAAAAGAAGCATGTTAAGCTCATACTGCAGAGAGGCCTCGTGAGTCTTCCACTGCATGAGTACATCTAAAAAAACATGTAACACTCTGGTACTTGAGATGATTGCATCGTGTTATGACATTTGTTCAGGCCAAGAGGTAGTCTCACTAATGAGCATGCGTGAAACAACAAGCGGTTTTCAAACTAAATAAACAGGCAATATTTTCTCATGGCAGTCGTTCTCGTGTCATAACGACAACTTGACACAATCGTACAATCATGCAGAAAGCTAAAGCTTCATTTGCAAAACACACTCTTTTATAGCCAAGATGTGCTTCATTGAGAAACAAGGCAGCTATAGAAATGGCAAGAGCAACAAAAGGACGTCATCGAGAAAGAGAGAGCAGGGCTTATCAAAAGACTCCAGCATACTGTGTATTCAGCAGACCTAATAGCAGAAAGAAATGTACTCATGTGTGGTTCGTGGTAAAGTCTGATTTCTCATGGATGATCACGCATGTAGGCAAGCAAAGTCATGATGTGGGTTGAATAAACTTTTTGGAAACGTATTTTCGGATTTTTTTCCTCAAAATTTTGAAGTTTGACCCAAAATTTTCTGTCAAATCATGGCAGACTGATTGAACACACTGAATTGTCCCTCGGTGTGAGTGTGAGCACGGATGGTTGTTCGTCTCTGATGTGCCCTGCGCTTGGCTGACGACCCGTTCAGGGTGTCCGTCGCCTCGTGCCCGAAGACAGCTGCGATGGGCTCCAGCACGCCTGCGACCCTTGTGAGATTAAACGGATTAGAAAATGGATGGATATAAATAGAAGAGGGCGGTCCGGTTCCAGTGGTTAGCACGTCGACTTCACAGTGCAGAGGTACCGGGTTCAATCCCAGCTTGGGCCTCCCTGTGTGGAGTTTGCATGTTCTCCCCGGGCCAGCGTGGGTTTTCTCCGGGTCCTCCGGTTTCCTCACACATTCCAAAAACATGCATGGCAGGCTGATTGAATACTCAAAATTGTCCCTAGGTGTGAGTGTGAGCGTGGATCGTTGTTCGTCTCTGTGTGCCCTGCAACCGGTTCGGGGTGTCCCCTGCCTATGGCCCGAAGACAGCTGGGATAGGCTCCAGCACCCCCCGCGATCCTTGTGAGGATAAAGCGGATCGGAAAATGAATCAATGAATCAATGGAAGAGAGGAAATACCTTTGGTCTATTCATGGTTTGAGCAAAAAGATGATATAATTTCTCTTTTTGTGTTCCTCTACATGACTAAAAATGTTTGCGTATGTATTGAGAGACAACTTCAGAACACCGTTACTACTGCTCGTGCTCACATCCAAAATCCATGTTCGATGTTCATTTTATCATTCAAGCAGCAAATCCAGAATCAACTCGAAAGAGTTAATTGTTCTTTTGTTGGAAAAAAAATATATCCAACTTAATCATTGGATTAATGGTAGATAGGAGTGCTCTTATTTGGCACTTTATCCACATCATAAATTGTCCAAAACTCTTTCCAATTTTTTGAAAACATATTGTAGTGGACACGCTAATGCAGCAGCGTCAAACTATGGAAAATGTTTCTTTTTTTTTTTTAATTTAGAAGGAATTTACATTACCTTCCAAAACATTGATCAATGGCAGAACACAGTGTTTTTTTCACCTTTGGTAAAGTCTTAAATCCATCCACGTTCTGTCGCTAAGCTAACCTGGGAGGGTTTGTCTCTCCAATGCAATGTCCAAATTTGCAAACTTCCTTCATGCTAGAATGGCATCAGAAACCAACAGTGAAGTAACAACAACGGCACTGATATGCTGCCAAATGGGATTAATTGACCGATTGCCTATCAGTTTATTTTAAAGCTCATTAGCCGACTAAACAGTCCCATACACAGGCAAACCTTTCACTCTTGAAGAGTGTGCTTCACATGAAAATGTGAGACCCAAACATATTTATGTCACACGCGTTGACATTCAAACATTCCTGTGACACAAGTACCCGCACCCATATGGTATGGTTCATCCTCACTCAGGTCAGAAAAATCTGATTCTTTCTCTTAATTCTTTTTTAATGGCCAAAAACCATCTCAATTCGAGTCACCAGGGATTCATGCACAGCTCTAATTGCGACTATCGATATTTAAAATATGTCTGTCATTCAAAACAAAATGTTTTTTCACAGTTACTGAAAATGTCTTTTAATTCTGGAATGACCGTGGTGCTGGTGAGCTATAGGCAGAATCCCCCAATTCATTGGTTATGTGCTTGTCTGTATTGGATATTCACTGTGCATGCGCAACACAAGAGGCTTCTGTGTGTCAGTCATGGTGATTCAACCATTTCGATAAACAAAAAGCAAGTGATTTATAGGCTTGGAAAAAACTTCGGGAGTACTGTACAACAATCGCTAAGCATTCAGTCCTGGTGCAATTGGAGAAGGAGCTTCACGGTTCAAATTGCAGGCAGTAAAGTCAATTTGTGGATATTGGACTCAATCAAGGCTGACTTTCCCTGCTGGTTCTATTCGTTTCATCATGACTTGGTCATAAATTTCGACAGTTCACAGAACACACCATCATGTTCATACACACTGCACACCAAAATCACCATACACTGAAATTAGCTTCTTCCCATAATATAAACTTTGTTAACAACCAAGCCATGTTCTTACTGTGACACATTCACCATCCTTTTTTTTTTCAACTACTGGTTTTGGCGGCCTTGTGGTTAGCACGTTAGTCTCACAGACGGGAGGTTTTTTTGTTTGAATACATTTCCGGCCATTCAAGGTACCCTGGCTTCCTCCTGCATTCCAACAAACATGCATGTTACGTTAGTTGAAATTGTCAGTAGAGGTCAATGAATGTGCCCTATGACTGGCTGATGACCAAGGGTGGCAGAAAAGTGAGCAATAGACAGCACAATACAGTATTATTGTACAAACTGTGTAACAGTGTACTGATCCATCAATGTGATTACAGTCAACAAGTCCCATTTTCAAAAACTAACAAACTTATCAACTCCCAATATAAACCATGCCTTAAAAAGTATATTAATTCAAAAAGAATCAACTGCTGTCGTTTTCTGTAGCTCTAAAAAGCAGGATTACAGCAGATGACATTCAATCATTTTCAACAAAAACTAGGCTGAGCTGAAATTTCCTGTCTTGTTTTTCTTCTGTCAAATTTAGTCTCAAACGAAATCAGTGTGCCGGCATCTAGTGGGTGAAAGAGGAATTACACCCTACCAATGGTCCCATGGTGTGGAACAGGTTGATCAACAGCAGTTATACAAATATGTAGAGGATCAAAGCGCCATTTAACACATTGCGTGCGTGTGTGTGTGCGTGCGTGCGTGCGTGCGTGCGTGTGTGTGTGTGTGTGTGTGTGTGTGTGTGTGTGTGTGTGTGTGTGTGTGTGTGTGTATGTGTGTGCGTGTGCGTGTGTGCTCGCGCACGTGCGTGTGTGCGTGCAGGCCAACCAACCCCAATTAAAGGGTCAACGTTCTTCTGCTATTCGTGCAGCAGCACTATGTTAATTGCACAAATCCATTTAATTATGGTAAAGCGACATGATCATGCACTCTCTCATTTGAACTTGCAATACTGCGTGCAAATGAACTGTCATGCAAGATTTATACTGACAGTTAAAGGCAAATTGAAGATTAAGAGGTATATTATATTATATATTGTTCTAATTTTAGCCCCTTACTTGTATATTTCCTCTATCCTCGTGGTCAATCTTGTAAACTGCTTATACTGTGGATGCTTGAGAGGGAAAAGGCTAAAAGCTGTCGCTCCAGCTCCCATCACAACATGCATGGATGTGCGGCGACAGCTGGTATGCCACGATTGTTCTGAATTCCATTATGCGCTGCATGCAATGAAGTGAATAAAACAAGCGGCCACTGCGGTGATGCAGACAGATTTGCTGGGATTTGCATGTCAGAGGACACTCAAGTCGCAAGGTGACATTGTCACTATTTTGTCAAGAGGTCATAAGGATTTAAAAAGAAATAAAATCGTCAATCTGTCTCAAAGGTCTTTCGCTTAAGTGCAGCTAACGCTTTTGTCCGCAAGATGGCGATATTGAGCCAGTGTCCTCCTTGCCTGGCCTGGTGTCCTGATTCTGTTTTATAACCTGCATGGTCATTTCATCGAACTTTGACAGCGATACAAATTAAACTAGGGCTAACTATTAGAAACAACTCTCTCTCTCTCGCTCTCTCTCTCTCAGTGTATCTCTCTTTTTGTGTGTGTGTGTGTGTGTGTGTGTGTGTGTGTAGACAGTGTATATACATGTAGCTTGTTTGTTTATCTATTTAAACGTGGTGCAATATGATGAATATGAGGATGATTGATTTTAAATCGAGCAATTGCTACAGGGGGATAAGAGATCAGATTTAGTCCTGGATTTTTGGGTTTGATGCCTCCAAGCGGTATGAGAAAGGCAAAGCGAGCATGCTTTATTTGCGTGTTCACCGTGTCTTAAATGGAACACGGTCAGCAGACTACAGCGTGCCTCCGAGAAGGAAAAAAAGTGTGTGAAAGAGCGCACATGTCACTGCGCTTGTCCGCAGAGACGCGCTGAAGCTGCGAGAGCGCGCAGACCTCAATCCGCGATGTTGAATCACATGCAAACAACGGGACTGTTAAGGATGTTCGGGGTCGTGGATGTTGGACTTGACGCTGTTTTGTTCAAAATGCAAGATTTGGTGAAAACACTGCGTTCTTTTGCACAAGAATTGAACGATGATGAGAACGATTACAACTGGACGTGGATGAAGGTATGTGTGACTCTAAATGTTCAGCACTTTTATTCAGGGGGAAATGCTCATTTTTATTGAAACTCACAGTGAGATGAATGTGTCTATGTGACTGTAGTTTGCAAGCATGTTGATGTGTATACTGCGTCATATTCTCTTATTTTCATCAAATGGGGGTCAACAACATATGAGAAACAGTACTTGGTATACGGTCAATAATGTAACAGCATATTGTTATGTAGTTTATTTTACTCTCAATGAAAACTTTAGAAAATTACAAAAACAGTTCATTGTGATCATTGTGCTGGTTTTCATATACTAAAATAGCATATTGATCATAAATTGTCCACAACCATACCATTTCTTTTATTTCTTTAGCGGCAGCAATTCATCTAGTTGTCCTTATAAAGAGATGTGTGCTGAATAGACAACCTCACGATTCAAGTTGCCGAGTCAGTGACCTATAAATTGAGCTAAGGCAAGAAATGGTCCATGAAATTTCATGAAGAATGTTTGGGGACAAAAATGGCTCAACAAAAGTGTTATTTCCCGGGTGTTGTTTGTCCACAGGCTTGCTGATGACCTCACCGGGCAGACAGGTGATCTCTGAAACTGCACAGCTTTGGTTACACTGGGGGAATTGAATTCCTGTTACCTGTTGAGCACGGAAGGAAAAACTGTGTCAAATCTAATCTATCGAGTCAAAGGGCTCATCCCTTCCCCCGAGTGGCACAGCCGAGAGAAGCACCGCTTTCATCATTGAGCAGAGGCGTCCAGGGAAGCCTGGAGGCATGTTAACCTGCAGTTGTGATGGCGCCGTCTCTCCGCAATATGACTTGAATGACACATTCAGGGATGGATATCATGAACATAACAACAGCCTTCGACAGCGGCTCTTCG
Organism: Hippocampus kuda; assembly: GCA_901007745.1. NCBI lineage: Eukaryota > Metazoa > Chordata > Actinopteri > Syngnathiformes > Syngnathidae > Hippocampus > Hippocampus kuda. The sequence continues at coordinate 15,046 of CAAKHF010024490.1, read as the reverse complement.
GATGAGGCTTCCTCAAGTCAAGTCCTGACCGGTTGTTTCCTCTCGCTGCTCATCCTCACCACCCTGTTGGGCAACACGCTGGTCTGCGCGGCCGTCACCAAGTTCCGACACTTGCGCACCAAAGTCACCAACTTTTTTGTCATCTCGCTGGCTGTGTCAGACCTCTTGGTGGCCATTTTGGTGATGCCTTGGAAGGCGGTGAGCGAGATCGCCGGTTTCTGGCCATTCGGTTCCTTCTGCGACACCTGGGTGGCCTTCGACATCATGTGCTCTACAGCTTCCATTCTCAACCTCTGCGTGATCAGCCTGGACCGCTACTGGGCTATCTCCAGCCCCTTTCGCTACGAGCGCAAAATGACGCCCAGGGTGGCGTTTGTGATGATTAGCGCGGCGTGGACGCTGTCCGTCCTCATTTCCTTCATTCCAGTGCAGCTCAACTGGCACAAGGCTCAAACGACATCTTTCAGCTCACTCTCTTCTACAGCCTCCACCTTTCTGAGATCGAACGTGACATCAGAGAACTGTGACTCCAGCCTGAACAGGACCTACGCTATCTCCACCTCGCTCATTAGCTTCTACATCCCCGTCGCCATCATGCTGGTCACCTACACCCAAATCTACCGCATTGCGCAAAGGCAAATCAGGAGGATCTCCGCCTTGGAGCGAGCGGCCGAGAGCGCCAAGAACAGGCACGACAGCATGGGCGGAGGCTCGAGCATCGCCGATTCGGAGAGCTCGTTCAAGATGACCTTCAAGAGGGAGACCAAGGTACTGAAGACGCTTTCCGTGATCATGGGCGTGTTCGTGTGCTGCTGGCTCCCGTTTTTCGTGCTCAACTGCATGGTGCCCTTCTGCGAGCAGTCGAGCGGGGGGAAGGCTTTCCCCTGCATCAGCCCCACCACCTTTGACGTGTTCGTGTGGTTCGGGTGGGCTAATTCCTCCCTCAACCCCATCATCTATGCCTTCAATGCTGATTTTCGCAAGGCCTTCTCCATCCTGCTGGGCTGCCACAAACAATTTCCAGGAGGCCACAACATCGAGACAGTTAGTCTAAACAAAAAATGACTCATGACTCGCTCAGAGCACTGACTCATCCGCAGAGGGGTCCAAGCGTCCCCCCTACTAATGCCAGTCGAATTGCCTTCGAACAGAGATGCTGCTCTGCGTGTGTGAGAGTGACTTAAAGGCGTTGAGCCTGCGCGGGTCCTGGTTGGGCCGGGCAAGTGGACCGACTCCGGGCAAACTGTCAGAGTGAGCATGCTTACTTCAGGTCTTTGCATGGCAAGAGAGCCCAGATGAGAGGAGGGGATTTGGGGATTGAGATTACGACTCTTTGCTGTTATGCCAGGGAGCGCTGCCGTACTGAGAGGCCCGTGGAATAGATAATCCCATGACTGGGCAGCGTACGCCAGACACTGCTCGCTTCAGTACCATCGCATCATACTCAGCGTACAGCAGCATGTCCACCACGCCAGAGAGATACCGTAGGTTAAAAAAGTCTGTCACCATTCTGCTTTTGCACTGGAAAATGTTGATAGAATACAATTTACCATTTAATCGCTGATTGTCATGACATTAGAAGGCTCTTTCAGACCTGAAATCTGAATTTCTTTCTGAAGCTGTCAGTGCATCAAAACATGCAGGTTGTGTCTTGTTGTTCTCACCCAAAAACATCATTTTTCGGATCCATTTTCAATCTTATCATATCTGCCCTCTTTGTTTGAATTGGTTTTACAAAAAAAGGGTCTCACATTGCTGCGTATGTTAGGGAAAAGGCAAAGACAACCTTTGCGCTACTTTTGTGTTTGTCTATGAGATCATAAGATAAGATAAGATAAGATAAGATAAGATAAGATAAGAAAACCTTTATTAGTCTCACAATGGAGAAATTCCCAATTCACAGCAGCAAAGTTATGAAAGGAAGAAGTAGAACAACAAAATATAGGGGCTGCTGGAAAGGCAGCCTTGCAGACGGCTGCCTACTCGGGCGCCATCTTGACTTCAAAGTTCATTCATTCATTCATCTTCCGAACCGCTTTATCCTCACAAGGGTCGCGGGGGGTGCTGGAGCCTATCCCAGCTGTCATCGGGCAGTAGGCGGGGGACACCCTGAACCGGTTGCCAGCCAATCGCAGGGCACACAGAGACCAACAACCATCCACGCCCACATTCACACCTAGGGACAACTTTGAGTGTTCAATCAGCCTGCCATGCATGTTTTTGGAATGTGGGAGGAAACCGGAGTACCCGGAGAAAACCCACGCAAGCCCGGGGAGAACATGCAAACTCCACACAGGGAGGCCGGAGCTGGAATCGAACCCGACGTGCTAACCACTGGACTACCGGGCCGCCCACTTCAGTAAGGAATTACATTTCAAACGTTTATGTCTGGCGGCCCAGTTAGCGCGTCGACCTCAAAGTGCAGAGACCGTGGCTTCGATCCCGGCTGGGAAAATCTCCTGTCTGGAGTTTGCATGTTCTCCCCAGGCCTATGTGGGTTTTCTCCGGGTCCTCCGGTTTCCTCCCACATTGCAAAAACATGCACGGCGGGCTGATTGAACGCTCTAAATTGTCCCTAGGTGTGAGTGTGCGTGCGAATGGTTGCTTGTTTCTGTGTGCCCTGCGATTGGCTGGCAACCGGTTCAGGGTGTCCCCCGCCTACTGTTGTTCACTTTTAACAATTAAACACCACTGTACACATTACTTGTATTACAGTACTACAACTTGGAATTACTTTCATAGCTGGACATCACTTATATATACAGTATTTCAACTTCAAAGAAGACTTTTTCATTTCTTGTATCCAACTAGTTGTGTGTCTCGAATGCCTGCCCACCCATCAAGTATGAAATTAAACAACCATGTAAATCTTTAGTTATTTGCCTGTTTCAGGAAATGTGTCGTTTTGCACTTAGGCCGCTCTGTTAAGAAACAGCGGGACTAAACAACACCAAACACTGAAATTCTCAGCTAATGAATTGGCTCGACACAGTTCCATAGCAGAAGAACCACTTTGAAAGGGCAGTCGCATCTCACTCATGACAAAGCTGAAAGGTGCTGTCCCACAAGCTATTGATGTTACCAGCAGCACTTTCTGAAAATTATTTTATTAATGTTTATTCTTAATTTATTAATTAAAATTGTTATGTTAATGTGGAAGAGGTGGACATGGGAGTGGACCGTATTTGAGTTTGGTGATGTCAAGTGCCCCACGGCTACATTTACTGACAAATGTAATTCGGCTTGTTGGTGATGAAATACCGCAAGTAATAATAGAATGGAGTGTATATGCGCTAGCTTTGAGGACCTCATTTACTAAAGGCTGGCAGTGCAAACTCATGGCGCAAGAAAACCGATGAAGTGTCATGATTCCGTTGTTATGCTCCAGCAGGTGGCAGAGATTCATTCCAGCTGCGCACCTGCCCTCTGCCTCGAGGGACATAACGAATCTGTACCTTATAACGGTAGCTCATTGTTACTATTTCCAACAAAATGGCCGCCAGCTACGATGTATAATACAGTAGGAACATTTATAGTAAAAACATGAACCTATAATAGAGTATAAACATGTCAATTACGTGAATAAAATGTCTTATAAAAATGATTTTATAAGACATGAAACAAACATTTGTAGCGTTCCTACTTCATCTCTGAAAATACTCAGTCAGCAAATGATAAATGCCTGTTTTCCAGTTCAGGATGTGCCGCGCCCCAAAGCCGTTTCCGATCATCTTTCAATCTGTTGGCCTCGAACTCTGACATGATTTTGTTGCCATGACGGATGATTGTTGAAATCGTTGACTTTGCCAATTTGAAATACTGGTTGAGCTTCATCTATAAGACTCCTTTTCCCTTTCAATAGTGAGCGAAAATTTCAGCCTTCCAAGACAGCGAGATTTGCTTCCGTCTACCAGACATGTTTTCAGACACTGTGGCCAGGACCGCGCCGTGCCTCCGGAAGTACAACAATGTACGAGTTGATCAATAGCGTTGCTAAGCAACGGAGGGAATCCCGTGCTCTATATTTTGTTCATAAGCAAGGTGCTGGCGGCAGTTCATTATAACAAAGGCCTTTTCACTATTTTGTGGGAAAAATCTGGTCGTTATTATGAAGTTCACGCTATAAAGGTGTTCGTTGTAAGCAAAATCGGCAAATGGAAAATAAACGACATGAGATCGGGACTTTGAAATTTGATCGTTATAAAGGTGAAAACGTAAACGGGGGAAGTTGAAAAGATGTTCAACTGATTCAGATTCAGATTACTTATTTTATTTAGTGAGCTATTCTCAGTTTGTATTCGTCGCAATTTGGTGTTCTTGTCTTTTTGAGAGGAGCTATTTCCGTTATTTCCTTGCCTATTCCGTATTTTCCTTGCCTTTTGCAAGCACTATTTGTTCCTCTCGTTTTATCCTGATTTATTGACCAGCGTCATTATTTGTACTTTGTGGGTCTTGTGATTTTTGCGTGTGTGGGATCCATCACTGTCCCGGATAATTCGGGAGTGTAACATGAAGAAGCTGATCAACTAACCGGGCGCAAGAGGATTGTGTCTGCAAATTTGCAGTGCAGTTCATTTTGTGCATTATGGGCGGAGCATATGCAACAGATGAATTTGCTCTAGCTGCCGCAATTTGCTTCATCGCACCTAAGTTATGTTATGTTAAGAAAGATCCTCTTTAAGTTGATCTCTGTTTGGCAGAGAATTGAAGGGGTATTAAATATTTTCTTTGTCCTGGGGCCACACAACATAAAATAATGGAGAAGCAATGATATTTATTTATATACATAAAAAATGTCAATTATGGTGGCGTTTGGATTGTCCTGTCAGGGGTCTCATGTAATATCAGTATTTTAGTCCAAAGGGCAAAATCGAACAAGGCCAGCTCTGTCTCACATCTAAAAAAAAAAAAAATCTCTTTCAAATAACTTTGGTGCTCACGTGTCACTTGTGTCCGGTGATGTCGTGCCGTCATTAGCAACGTGACAAGCTCAAACTCGAGGAGTGAAAAGCTTGGAATAATAAAGCTGGAACACCCACTGTGGGCTTGCTTCATTCCTACAATTGCCATTGTTTCTTTCAAGTCATAACAAAAGCTATATTTCATCCTGAAAGGACAGAGAGAACTTGACAGAGGACTTTAGTGTGCGGCAGTAACTTTGTATATTTAGGATGAACCTGTCACAAAAGCCTTACATTTCGTGATATTCAGGTCATGCGATGGCGAGGATCCGGAGCTCAAATATGAAGGGCAAGCAGAGTGATGAGGAGGTTCACCCAAAGAATCAAAATCTGTCACTGTGCACCAGACAACCTTGAAGCGATAAATTGATCCAAACTTCATCATTGATTGACTTTGAAACCCAGCAGCATTCATTTCAACATAATGATAGCTTCCTAACTAGCTGATAGAGGTGGACAGTGACGGTGTTCCGCAAGATAGGTCTAACGTCACGGCAGAAAGATTTATTCATCTTCTATTAACATGTTCACATAAACAGACAACCAGGCTATTCAGCCAGCCAGCATGGCAAACAACGTATCCAACAGAAGGTTCGGAACAGAATCGGACTCTCAAAATATGGACTCAGATGGAATTGAACAAAAAGAGTTTATTAATACAAAAACGCAAGATTGGCAAAGTACAACAAAAGATGCTAGTTACAATAACCGGGGAGAATCAAAACTAACCAAAAATGCTTGCGAAAGGCAAGGATAATATGAACGGAAATAGCTTGTCATGAATAGACCAGAAAATAGCCAAAACGCGAGGGATACAAAACCCAGACAAAACTTAGCAGCAAAAATCCTTACTATGCCGAATGCAAAAACGAGGCAAGAAAATACATGGCGTGAACAAGAGAGATCGTCTTGAGAATTCAACACGTGGAGACAAAGTCATGAATAAGGTGAGGAATAATCCAACAAAGGCTTGACACCTTGACGGTGTCTTACATGGCTAATTGACATGCACATTGTCAGCAGGTGTGCACACTGGAGGGAGGGCCCTGGACTGCCACCTGCTGGAGACACACAAGCACAGGTTCATGACAGCAGCAAATTGTAAGTTGACCAACCGTGGAAGTGCTGCTGTGTGAGTGATTCATTGGCGAGTGGTCCGACGTGCCCCCCGGATCTCATGGATGCATGAATAGTTATTGCACACACAGGGCCGTGGACTGTCCTTGACTTGTGACTTATGGACTGTCCTCCTCAAGCATGCTGGAAGAAGGGGGTCAACAATTACTTTGTAATATGACTAGAATTGCCACATTTCATAAATGAAAATAAATGACGCCCAGCTCGACAGCTATGGTCCACGTCCCCCGCAGTCCCGGCCCCTGTGAGATTGTACGCAGCCCCTAGGAGTGTTATATTTTTATTTGTGTCCATGTTTTCAATGTTTTTATCCGATTTCAGGATCTTGAGAACATCCCCAACTGCTTTTAAAACAAGGGCATCTTTAACCACTGTCTCTGCCTACAGTCGTTTACGAGAAGACTTTTTGTATCTGGTAGAGTCTTTGGATTGAGTTTATTTGCAGAGTTGTAGCTGAGGTTATGTTTTGAATCTGTGGTACACTTGTGTCAGAGGGGAGAAGAGGATGCCATCTTTGAATGAATGGTGTATTCAAGTGAACCGTATTTGTCTTCTGTCTTTCTTATTACACGAAAGTCAGGGATTGATGTAATAATCACAGACACACTGAACACTCTTTTCCTCCAAATTATAAACTTTTTGACAGTGAATACATATCTTCTGAACCATGGCATGCACAATGAAAACACTCGCAACTCAGTTTACAAAGAACTTTATAATTATCTCCACTGACGCTGTCAAGGCAAGAACGAGCCTGGGAGTCACGTTTGTATATCTGCGAACGTTTTCTGTTTTATTGACGTGATATATTATCGGTTGCATTGGACAAAAAAAAAAAAAAAAAAACCCTGCGTGTGAACAAATCCTGCCCGAATTGAACCAAAATAGCAAGCGTCATTTAATGGCCAAATAAGGAACAATTCCCCATTTTACGCGATAGATGGCAACCCTAATATTCTGAGTGAGGTGGCGACTGTGACACTGCAGCGCTTTCACCTGCTCCAGAGTGTGACCCAGAATCTTCACAATATCATCAACACGGTGTAAGCAGAGATAATTTCTCTCCATTTTCTCCTCGGGGAGCTCAATAGCTTCTTAAAGTACTGCTGTCATCCTGGATTGGCACATGCGAGAAGTGATGTCAGACATGGTGACTTTGCACGATGCTAACGACCCACCCTGGGGAAATGACTTACTGAGACAGGGCTAGGAGAGGAAAGAAAGCGTTATGTAAGTATGAAACAATGGCAGCTTTGAGAGGGAGAAAAGAAAGTGAGAGGATGCTCTTGTAATATAGCATCACAAAAAAGCATGAGTAAGGTCGTCCTGCTGCCATGTCTATCAAGAAGTGTATTCTGTCGTCACTTGCTCCCAACTAATAGACAAGCACAGCTGGCCAGGCGAGCAGCTTGCTAATGTACTTCATGATTTCCTTATCACTCACACTCCGCTGGCACATCCTCGGGGGGATTCAAATGCAATCAAACAATTTGCAATATCTGTATTATCCACACTTAAAAAATGTATTATTCACAACTGGAACATCATAATTGAGCTGGAGCCTAATGCATTTTTAATAACTCACATAACACCTAAGATAAGCATAATTAAGCGGGTGCATGCTGGCGACTTGAACCAAAGTGCGTTCGACACAATTTTGCTGCGCGTGTTGGATAAATACTCCTGTTCATTGCAGGGGGCCAGCATATCTCATTCAAAATAAGACGTTTTTAACCTTTCGTGTTTGCCCTTTGCAGCAAGCCACTCGATCGCGATCCCTAGTTTGGGCTTTACTTTGCTTATGACACCACTTTGCTTCTCCGCCCACACTCAGTTTACTGTTTACGCTGCAGCCCACTGGCAGTGCCGTGTCGCCATTCGTCACGCTGGCTCCAGTGGAGAGGACGGCGCCTGTGACCCCACCACCGGGAAAGAAGCGAGGCAACGAGGGCGAAGGGACTGCTGATGTAAGGGGGTGCAGTCAGGTTGCATAAGAACTGATCGGTCAGTGGAATTGATGATGACTGATGATTGCAAGGATGGTGGCCTTACATACGATTACATACACCGGTGCCTCGACTCTGGACTACAAACAATGGCAGCGAAATTATAAGAAGAAAAATTGTGCCAATTTGTGTGCGTGGAGAAAACTGATGTTGATGTCACATCTATTACAGCTATCTCACTACTTCTTTGCTTGTTTTGGTGAGTGGGACAAAATGTCGATATTCAGATGCATTGATCGTTATCTGATTTCAAGCCTATATGAGTCAATATCATACAGTAGAAAAAAAATGTGTCACACAAGTAAACAAAAATGTGACAAAAATGGACACGCGGATCATGTATGTGTTAGGGTTTGGATGTGACCCCAATAGCACACCCCAATAGCACGACAACAGGCAGGTATCGTTGAAGCAAACACTTGGCGTAGTTTATTGAAAGGTCTTCGCAAAGTCACTCAGGGGAAAGCACGAGGAGTCCACAAGGGAATGTCCACAAAAAAAGCTGCAGGAGATGGCAAAGAGTCCACTGGCGTGGTGACGGCACGAACTTGCACTGAGGAATGGTCTGTGAGTCAATTTGTACTAGTCCAAATGAGCAGATAGGCAACAGGTGGGTGATGAGCTGACGAGTGTCAGGTGTGAGGTGCAGAGCACCCTGGCTGAGGAGGCTGCCTGGCTGGCCTCTCCCTAACAGTATGTACTTTCTGCCATCTCGTGGAGGACCATTCAATTGTTCTGCCTGTCATTGTTTGTCGTTGGATTGCTGACAAAGAGACAATATTTGTACACTCTCAGAAAAAAAATGAAGGGTACTGTAGGGGTCCATTTTTGTACTACAAATAACAACTGTTGTGATGTACCAAACAGGGGATCACAATTGAACCCCAAGGTACAAATAAATGACGAGAAATTGCACAAATGTTGAAAAACAGAATACCATGATTCATGCTCAACTATATTTAATTGAGGACACAACAAATACAAGATGTTTAATGCTCAAACTGATAGATAGATAGATAGATAGATAGATAGATAGATAGATAGATAGATAGATAGATAGATAGATAGATAGATAGATAGATAGATAGATAGATAGATAGGATATCTCCAATCGCAGGGCACACAGAGTCAAGCAACCATTCACGCTCATAGTCACACTTAGGGACAATCAAGAGTGCTCCATTGACCTGCAAGGCATGTTTTTGGAATGTGGGAGGAAACCGCAGTACCCGGAGAAAACCCACGCAGGCACGGGGAGAACATGCAAACTCCACACAGGGAGGCTGGAGCCGGAAATCGAACACTGCACTCTGCACTGTGCGCAGAATGTGCCAACCAGTCGACAAACAGGCCGCCTCATCACAAAGTTAATCTATATTAACATTTCCTAAGCATCCTTAAAAACTTTAAATGTTTTAACTGAATGCCCATTCTCTTTTAGAAACCACTTGTCCTCATTCGGGTTATTGGACCATTGGAGCTTATTCCAGCCTCACCCTGCATTGGTCAGTCAGGGGAAGACACCAATAACCTCACATTCACATCTATGGACAATTTAGCAATTTAGAGTCTTCACTCAAGCTAACATGCTTGGAATGTGTGAGAAGGCCATTTAGAGAAAGCATTTGGAGCACATGCAAACACAGAAGGGCTCGAGATTCGAACCCTGAGCCTCTGGAGTGTGACGTCTTCTTCTCACAAAATCAATTCCAATATAATATTTAGACTCATAGATTCTCTTAGATTCGTAGATACTGTATTTTGTTTTCACTCTTTTGTAACCTAGCTACTGATAGCTACATCGGAAAGATATGTCAAAAAGGACGAGAAGTTAAGCCAGATGCATTTTAGAGATCCTGCTGCGTTCATCTAAAAAAGTGGAACAACAGAGCAAGAGTGCTCAGCATCCCACAGCTGTGTCAAGCTGAACAAATATCCCCAGCAGAGACGCACGAAGAGTTAGAAAGCGTGAAGGAGCCAGAGAGAAATTGCAGGCAGGTTGTGGCAAAGTCTCACAAATTTCCATCCTTGCATTTTCTGTACTTCCCAAGTACCATTAATTGAGAGTTGGGGTACCCTGGATTGATCACCAGCCTATGTAGGGCATGAAAAGTATAAAAAAAAAAAAAAACAATTCACAACAAAATTACAGCTTTTGATGAACCTAACACGCATGTTCCTGGAATGTGAGAGGAATCCTGTATAAGAGGGTTCGACCCGAAGTTTGAACCCAGAGCTTCTCAGCAGTGGGTCAGCCCATGTGCCATCGGGTGCCGTGCCCGCCAATCAAGATGTTTGTGCACTACCACTTGAGGCACGGATATCTCAAAAAAAGTCTAACTGAAAACAAAGTGAGGTATCCAGGCTTATACGTGACATCATGTCAATTTTGGTGTGCAAAGTAAATCTGCAAGTTTTCTTGTGTTGCATTGTGTAACACTCAGTGAGGTGGAAAAGCAGAACAAATTTTACTCTCAGGAAATATAAAACTGTGATTTCTATTCCATTCATGTTTTGGCATAGGATTTCCAGTCCTGGTAGAGGTTGTAACAGTAGTTTAAATCTACCAGACCAGAACGCCTTTGTTTTTCTTTGAAACCAGTGTACTTGGTATTCACTTTCAGCATAGCACCGTCACCGTATCTCCGGGTTGCTGTTCAGCTCTGTCATGCATGAAATTGTCTGTTGTAGCGTCAGTACTCACCAGTGTGCTGACAGAGTATCTTATAACTAAAATATTACTAAAGGGGTAACTTATAATAGCTTCATGATGAACAAAGCAACATTCATCGTTCGGGAGGAACTATTTGTTGGAACATGTGTAAAGTACTTCCAAGCTTATTTACAGTGAGCTTGCTTTGATGATTTGCAGCTTCACTTCAGTTGTGGCCAAATGATATTTGAAGCAATGAATCAAGGCAGGTATTCAGATGAGCAGAGGGAAAGACATGATAAGAGAGGAGAGCCCGGTTAATGCGAGGAGAGGGAGAAAGCGGCGTCCCTAGATGGGCCAGGAATAGAAACACCTCAAACATTCATTGCTGTGGGAAGATGATGCTGCGGCGGGGCACTTGTGTCACCTTTTCACTTCCATGGGAGCAGAGCAGACAGTCAACACAATTTGGTCTATTTTGGGGAGGATACATGGCAAACACAAGCGCAACTGGAGGCATCGTAATCCCTCAGAAAACTTGGGATGGGCCCATTCACCACAGGAAGATTCACGTGGACGAATGGCTGAAGTCAGCATGTGAGGCATGCCTTCTCTGGGGGCGCAGCAGCATGAAAAAAAATCTGTCTATCTATCGAGAGAGAGAGAGATAGATCGAGAGAGAGAGAGATATGGACCGCTTATTGTGGGTGTGCTGGAGCTTATCCCAGCTGACTTCAGGCAGCCAGTCGTAGGGCACATATAGACAATCGCAATCACACTTGAGGACAATTTAGAGCATACAGTGAAACTGCCATGTATGTTTTTGGAGAGACCTGAAGTATTTTTGGTTAGTTAATTATTTATTTACGTATTTATGTCATGGTTCTGTTTGTGACCAACAGGTGGCATTGTAGGGCTCCACCTACAGCTGCACACCTGTTGGTCTTTGCGTCATTAGTTGCCACTTTTAAAAGACTTGATGCCCGACTTCACTCGCTGTTGGGTCATTGTTGCTGTGTGCACGTGCCATGTTTTGTTTTCAGTCTTAGGTTTTTTTTGCTTCTTTGGTTCCTGAGATTCTCTGGACTTTATTTGAGTGAGTATTTGAGTTAGTTTCTCCTGTGTGCTTCTGTTTGCATTTTTGTTAAATAATTTAACAAAAATGCAAGTGATGGGTCCATGAGGCCTCCTGAAGCGTGTTGACACAATGACACACTGTATTGATACTGTGTTGATACTGTGTCGCTGACCACTGACACCTGCTGGACTTTCAAAATCCCTGCAGGCAACCCACTTGACAGACTGATCTGACTGATTTGATGATGAAGTGTATACAATATCATTCACATATGCATTCATATTGTATTATTCAACATGTTTGAATAAGGTAAAAAATTATGTAAATGAGGATGCTTGTGGGCTTTGTCTTCACAAATTTTTATTCAGAAAAAATAAGTTGCTCCAGTGTTTTGAATTTCAGTCTGTTGCGTTTCTTGCATGCTATTTCCCCTGCTCGCATGGCACTGGTGATGCCGGCGTACAGAGAAACTGCTTTGCAAGGTGGGAGAGGTTTGGAAAAATTGTGTGTTGGTCCTTTGATTATAACTGCGTGCAATTTTCCCCTCTGCCAGGTATCGCTGGACCTCAGGTATAGCATCTCCTGTTGCACTTCTTCCCAGTCTCCCTATCTCATCATCCAAATGTTGCCACAGGTCATCTAAAAAAAAAAAACAAACCTAACAATTTTGGCATTTAGAACAGTTTCAAAAAAAACAAACTAATAATAATGAGTAACATGCCAGATGTAGTTGCATATTTCTGTATGGCAAATTCGACATTTCACCTGCAATAAAATATGTAAATAGTAAACTAAGAGTTACCATGAAATTAATTTGAATTAGAATGGAATAAGACATGTCAAAGATCCGAGAGGCACTTAGTGAGACAAGGAGATTTGAATAAATACCTTGTTCTCCAAAAGGAGATCAAAATGGCTCTACACGGCGGACAATTTGCATTTCTCCAGGAGCTGCGCCATAATATGCACGTACTGTAGCAACGTCACTCGAGTGACGCGCGCCTCAGCAGTCGATAGTCCACTGCTTTCTGCAGTGAGCGAGAGCACGTACTCACGGCGCCGACGCAACCCACGTCACATATCAAAGAAGCTTTGAACTACGACAACAGCTAAGCTAGCCTAGCAGACACGACGATCGAAGTCAGACGGACACATTTTTCTGATAATCTGTGTGTTTTCCTTTTTGCCCAAATATATATTTTTATTCGAGCGAGGGTGAGGTCTGGCTTGTTTCGGCAGGCAGCATTGCGTCGCTCGACGCACTTCCTTATAAACACAGTTTGGCGGGCTTTTGCGGCGTCGACGCGGCCTGGACTGAGTCGGCGCAGACTGGACTGTGTCGACGCCGTTCATGTGTTGGTCATGTGATCGTCACGAAGCAGGACACGCACCGACACGTGGATTGCTCTGCGAGCTCGACGCATGCGTCGACGCATCGGTGTTACTGGACCCATCACTAGTTAAATACATCTTGGTCACTCCACCTTGTGCCTCCCTGCTTTTTGGGATCCTCCCAACAACTACCACCATGCAAAACATAACAGAATGACCCGACCAAGACTGGACCCCGCAGGACCAGAGGCCTGGTCCCACCGCCCTCCGTTCTTGTTCCCCTGCGAGGCAAAGGTTGCCGTCGCCCTCTGTTCTTGTTACCTGGCGAGGCAAGGGTTGCCATCGCTTTTGTTCCTGTTTCCCGGTGAGGCAAATGTTGGCGTCGCTTTTGTTCCTGTTCCCCGGCAAGGCAAGGGTTGCTGTCGCTTTCGTTCCCGTTCCCCGGTGAGGCAAATGTTGGCGTCGCTTTTGTTCCTGTTCCCCGGCGAGGCAAGGGTTGCCGTCGCTTTTGTTCCCGTTCCCTGGCGAGGCAAATGTTCCAGTCGCTTTCCTTCTTGTTCCCCGGCGAGGCAAGGGTTGCGTCGCCTTCCGTTCCTGTTCCCCAGCGAAGCAAGATCATGGGTGACTTTGGGATGTCTGAGATCCGTCCCTTGAATGAGAGGTACTGTCATGGATCTGTTTGTGACCAACAGGTGGCACTGTAGGGCACTGCCTGCAGCTGCACACCTGTTGGTCATTGTCATTAGTTGCCACTTTAAAAGACTTGATGCCCGACCACTCAGTGTCGGGTCATTGTTGCTGTGTGCACATCATGTTTTGTTTTCTGTTTTGGGTTTTTGCTACGGTGATTTCTTGTGATTTTGCTGGACTTTATTTGAGAGAGTTTTTGAGTTAGTTTCTCCACTGTATTCCTGTTTGCATTTTTGCTAAATAGATTTTGGTCAAACCACCCTGCTCTTCCTTGCCTCCCTGCTTTTTGGGGTCCTCCAACGACCACCACGCTAAACATGACAATTTATTTATAAGGCATGACAATAACCCACTAAAAATCATGCTTTTTTTTTTTTAAAACAAAATAAAAACCCAATTTACTTCTCTTAAACAAATCAATTTGTATAACACAATGTACAATAATCATAGCTCTCAATATTTATTTTCTATTATTTATCATAGGCGGCCCGGTCGTCGAGTGGTTAGCACGTCGACTTCACAGTCCAGAGGGACCGGGTTCAATTCCAGCTCCGGCCTTCCTGTGTGGAGTTTGCATGTTCTCCCCATGCTTGCATGGGTTTTCTCCGGGTCTTCCGTTTTCTTCCCACATTCCAAAAACATGCATGACAGGCGTATTGAACACTCCAACTTGTCCCTAGGTGTGAGTGTGAGCGCGTATGGTTGTTCGTTTCTGTGTGCCCTGCGATTGTCTGGCAACCTGTTCAGGGTATCCCCCGCCTACTGCCCGAAGACAGCTGGGATTGGCTCCAGCACCCCACACGACCACATGCAGTTGCAATTTTTCTTGGATGAACATAACATCTTGGAGGTCTTCCAGTCAGGTTTCAAGACGATGCATAGCACGGAGTCAGCCCTGTTACGCGTTTCTAATGACATCCTCCTGGCAAATGACAATGGAGACACTGTGTGTCTAGTTTTATTGGACTTAACCGCAGCATTTGATACAGTGGATCACAGTATTCTGCTGACTCGTTTGCAGCACTTGGTGGGCATTGGCGGTAGTGCTCTTGAGTGGTTTAGGTCCTATTTGGCTGACAGAACCTTTTGTGTCAGCCTTGGCTGCTCTGAGTCACGCACTGCTCCCCTGTCATGTGGTGTTCCACAGGGCTCAATTCTGGGGCCTCTGCTGTTCTCGCTGTATCTGCTC
>CAAKHF010024489.1:26921-53303 GCA_901007745.1 Hippocampus kuda | reverse complement strand
CAAATAATCCAATTTCAGTATTCTGAATGCAACAGTGTTTCTATTTTAACAGAGACAGATGGGACGATGGAAGACACGCGCACACACACACACACACACACACACACACACACACACGCACACACACACGTTCATATAAGCAGGCCCATTAATCCATGCAGGGTGGACACTGGACAAACAATGGTGCAAGCGCTGTCCTGTTCTCCACTGCGCAAGCTGCTCAGCTTTACGTGCACACACGAATGCTCACTATTCACTCCAAGCGAATTTGAATATTGCTAATCGTAGAATCCCATCCGGTGTGTTTGAGCGCTCTTATTTGTTTAGGAACACGTTCCATTCAAATGAAACCAAGAGCAGCAGCTCGAAGTCTCGCCAGCAGACCATCAAAGTCAAAAGCACTGACAGGCTTTAACTGCGCTGCATCTGCTCGAATCAAAGCGCTATGCGCCGTATGCACAGTGCTGACATGCAGTCAGTGAGTGACGAGGCTCAGATCAGGAAGAGAGAATAATAAACGTCTGAGCTTATTCTAGGGAAGAAATCTATATCTATTTGGACGGAAACATTTTGAAAAACACCCAGCTCCAATATTTTGTTGTTCTACTTCTTCCTTTCATAATTTTGCTGCTGTGAAATGGGAATTTCTCCATTGCGAGACTAATAAAGGTTTTCTTTTCTTATCTTATCTTATATTTAAAAACCAGCCACAAAGAGCAGTTATACATTTCCTCTTATGGGCTTGGAACGGTGTAAAGTGAAAACATGTTTACACCAAGCTCCCAATATCATCAAATGATATCAGTGTCATTCAAAGTGTACAGCCAGACAAGACCTTCAGATTTTGACCAACATCCATCCATCTGACTACATGTAGTCTTTTTCAGAGAATGTCTTCCATTTGAAAGCAAAATTGGTAGTGTGAGTCATTAACCGGATCGAAAATCAATCAAAGCGAATGGTGAATCGTACATCAAATCGAATCGAGGCCTTTAGGTGATTTGAATCAATACCCAGCCCTCGTCAATACAGGAGAAACACAAACTAAGCACTAAAATAAGCCTCCATACCCCCGTTTTCATGGCGAATCATTGAAATGATCAAACTTCATGCTCCGCCCACATCAGGTGGTGTAGGCAAAAAACCCCTCCATTTATTCTTCTGTTGAGGACGCCTCGTTTTGATTGAGAGTCAATTGGGTAAATCCATTGGGTAAATGCGAATGTGGCGTTTTTCGCAACGACATTTCATGTCAAGGAATTCTAGTACTAACTTTTGCAAGGAAAAATTAGACGACTACAGACCTCCATCCTGTGTCCATAGCATTTGTACAGAACAGCCAGCTTTAAACGCTGGCTTTTACGGCAGTGCAAAAGGGCCAAATGAGTCTTCCAATATTTGCTTTATTCAGACAATCCATTTTTGCAATTCTAATTTATTTAGGAGATGCATCAGGACATTTACCTTTGCATAGAAAGAAGGAACAATGATGTTGTTTGGTACATATGGAGAGATAGTGGTGCAGCATCACAAAATTGAGCTCTATCGCCAACAAAATCAGAATCATCTTTATTGAACACGTATGTTAAAACACAAAGCTCGGCCATCACTAGTGTTGTGTGACATAATCCCGGAGCATGCAAATTATGATTCATGTGGCTCAAGATGTACGCACGCCCACACTTAAATGAATAAAGAGAAGCAGAGTGAGATATTACCCTGGCGGTGCTTCCATGCCAAATCTTCTTACTGCAGACCCCGGTGAGATATATATAGACAACTTGGTAGTGCTCATGATTTTTACCCCCCCCCCCAACTTTGTTTTCAAAGCACTCTGTGCGATAACTCTTCTCTAGGGTGCATGCGGGCGCCGCCCTCACGCAACAAATTTATTTAACACTAAAGCAATGGTTATTAGCACTTAGCCTACACTGCAAAGAGAAGAAAATGAACTATTAATGCAAAAACACAAACGCATCAAGTATAGCCAATCAGGCATTGATCCCCTTAAAACTTTCCCAGAGTTAATTATGGATAAAAACATTTGGGTCTGTAAATCTATCAAGTGTGGAAATGAAATAGCCAAGTAACTTTTGAGGTATACATTTCTGAAAGAACCTTTCACTACACAAAAGTGCAGAACAGCTCGCTCACTGAAAGCACCGCTTCCTCAAAGGAAAATTGAATTCATGCTGTATTTGAGTGCCGTGTGTGAATTTTACAGTTAGATTCACGGCCTCGTAGTGCAGCCAGTGTTCGCTCTACCTCTAGCCACCAGGAGAATAAAAACCACACTGCCCTTTGACCTAGCAGTTGGTTTGGGAGCAGGGGGATCTTGCTAACGTGCGTGAGACAGTGTGGCCCACACTCAAAACAGGCAAATGTCAGGGAGACAAAAAAAAAAGGAGCGTGTGGAGTGTTCCGATAATTAGCGATCTTTGGGGCATTTTGTTGAAAGTACCTCACACGAGACATAAGGAACACATTTTGAATTGTGGGGGGAAAAGTGACTTCTTTAGATCATCACCTACTTGTAACTGGGTCACATATCTGGTCAGAAAATTACATTTTCATGAAATAATCTGAGAAGTGTTAATGGAGCTGAATATATTTTGCTCCAAAACCCTCAAAAAGCCGACATGGCTAAAGGAAACAAAGCTTCCCATGACAGGGCTTTTCCTTTTCACGTCCTGACATAAAAGAGTAGCTTCGGAATATTAACGGACTTGACGACGAGCTGGGAGCAGTCATCAGTGGTGACACCAGATTAATAACCAGAGGGTAAAAATGGACGTTACCACGGCAACAGGGACGTTGTGTTAAACACTCCCATCACAGTGATTAAAGAAGTGGAAATGAAAAGTGCATGTTTGCATCTTTGTAACTGACAGCAGTGGAGTGAACGTTTAAGGACTGCCGAGGTGCGGGTTGTGTTCTGGCTAAAGACTGTTTTAGTAATTATAGCATGTTGAGCTGCTATAATAGATATCATCTAAATGTCCTCATTCATAGGAGTGCATCTTCTTTGTGTGGTTTGACTGCATGAGCTGCCCTCCACCCTGTTCAACTTTACAGTAACAAGAAGTCAGCTTAGAGCTCACCTTTCCTGTTTTTGTCTGCTTTGTGCCAAGGCAATAAAAACAATGGAAGTGGAAGTCCGCACACAACGTGACATGCCGAGACTAGTCATGCAGTGCACCCGCAATTGTCAAATCAGCTCAATGCTTGAACATTCAGATTTCAAAAGGTTTTGAGAAAAAAAAAATAAATAAAAATCTAACAGCTGGAAAACATGATAGCAGCACCTTTGTGCGTCTCACTTGCAATTTCAGATATGACTAAATTGAGTTTGGAGCTCTGTCACAGAATGAATTAAACTCAAAATTGAAGATACTACTGTAGTGCTTTAGAGTAGGTTGGTGAGAGACTATAAGTGTTCCGATTTAACGTATAAATTTGGATGATGTCAGCGTCTTTGGAACAGGACTCATCTTTACCCGAGGCATGCAATTAAAAAAAAAAACAAACAAAAAAAAAAAAAACAATCATTGGCTAAAAAAAAAAAAAAAAAGCACAATATTGTGCTCCCATTGGCTTCATCTGGCAGTTAGCGAGGGCCTTAAAGGTAGATGGCCAAAACATGCCTAATTCAAACTAAACTGCATTAATTGGATCGGAATTGGCAGCGTGAAACCCTGATCGTGGCCAACCCACACAAAAGTGGCTTGTTTTTAGGTACAGTTGATTTTTATTTTGAAAGTAACTATATTCATCCAGCAAATCTCATCAATTCACTTTTTCAACTACTGGTCGGTAGCAGAAAGTTTAAAGTCTGTTTAGCAGCGGCTGCAGGTTTATTTGCACAACTGCTACTTCAAAACCATTAACTCAGGACACAAGTGTGTGTGCCTCTCTCCCACGCTGCAATCCAAAGGGGCAGATTTTGAGCACACATAGCAACAAGCTCTGATTGGCTTAGGAGCCTGAATACAGTTCCAGCTGAGCAGAGCCCTTCTGTTTTGTCAAATCAGCTGCCATTGTTCTGTCCACACACATGCATACATACATAAACATACACGTGCTTTGTCCTCGCTCACACCCGCCCACGATTGTTAGGTACAATCAGCAGTTGTTTGCCAGCTGAACAACTAAGTACACGCTACTGAGGTCACATTGCAAATGAACCATGAGTCACTTGGAGGAACAACAAAAAAATGAGCCAACAGACAAAACCCAGCTGATGTGGTTAAAGTTATTCAGTAAAACCCAGACAGTTCAAATTTGTTTTAGACAACAGCAACAACAAGCTGCACCCATAATCAAAACCCGTAATTTACTTTGAAATCTATTCAAAGTGCATTCAAATATATCCACCTAAATGTGCCGAGAATCAACAGTTGAGTACTACCGTATGATGAAGAAAGCCCAAACCAAAGCTACCTATGAAGGCTAGGTGAGTGTTTGGTTACCACATTTCACCCAACAGGATCAACTCGTCGGTGAGTTTGACGTAACACTCTCTCAGAGTGACCTCAACACAAAAGGTGTAATGTTTCTTGTTAAGATTTTTCTAATCCCAGTCGAAATAGAGGGCACTTCGGCAAAGAACAAATACACACGAGGCATGAGTGTGTGGTGCCAGGCTAAAAGGCTCCCTGAGTCGACAACAATGTTTTTGTCATGATGGAAAAGAGTATGGGCCTTTTGGTTGTCAACAGCCATGGCAACTGAAGGCATAGCATAGTAAGTGCCAAAGATACTTAAAAGGCACCATTTATTTAGAAGACCTGCAAAGTAACGAGTATGACACATTGAAATTGTCTGAAAATGGTTGCATTTTTCCATTCTTAAAGCGTTAATTCTGCATTAACGCTACTGCGATTGGCTGTCAACCAATTCAGGGTGTACCCCACCTGTTGCCCAAAGACAGCTGGGAAAGGATCCAGCATGCCCGCGACCCTTGTGAGGATAAGGGGATTGGAAAACAAATGGATGGACACGACGAGCAGCGAATGGGGACGTGATGTCAACAAAGCAATTTTCCATCTTGCGTATTTGCGCCACAGCCGAAACAGAGGTGTGATTGCGCCTCTGTGTAAAAGCACTCTGCAATTTCCGGGACAGGAATGCAAAGCTTTAACATTTATCCCTGTTGTTGTGTTGAAAGAAATTGTTGCTGTCTGATAACTTTTGGACACATGCTTACGTATCAAAATATTATCAGTACAGTATCTGTACAAAGAAGTCTAATAAATACAGCTGGAGTAAAGTTGAGAATGTTAACATGTTACTTAATAATGGCATGTACGTACAGCTATGATTATGTGTTGGGGAGTTTTGATTCAATTTCCTCTGGGAATGGGAGGTTGACGAGTACTCCAGAATGGATTAAATCCGTCCTTGAATGTTCCACTATACAAGTATAAAAGAAAGATGAAAAACAAAAAAAAATTGACGTCGATGTTTCTAAACTCTCACTCTTAAGTAGGGTGACAATGGATCAAGACAACGTGTTCCTTTGACAATCACTTGTTTCTACATCCCTTTCATTAACCGCCCCCGCCAAAAAAAAAACAAAAAAAACGTAACTCACCCACTGAGACTTGTGCAGAATGCAAATCACGTAGATCAAAGATTTTATTCCAAACTTGCCTCAGTTGTGTCAAGTTTATACTACAGTACAAGGACAACTTGTTTGGGGTGAACCTGACATTATGACCTCAAAATCCTTGCAGACACGTTGTAGCTGGAATCCCAAAGAACTTCACCAGCTGCGAGTCCCTTTTCCGATTCACTGTAAAACGCTTTTGATGAAATGTGAAAGAGTAGCGAGTTATAACTTGACTTGAACAAAATTGCCATGAAGTTCACCTGTGAATATTCAAACTAATTGTCAAGATGGAAAAATGCAAAAGATTCACTTTACCGTCCAACATATCGTTTAGTCCTGCCACATAGGCAGTTTCTTTGCTGTTTGCGTCTCTGGTGGGAAGAAGCAGGTCTGACGGTGGTGTGCTCAGGACACTGGGGCAGTAGGACACCCTAGTCTGTGTCTGTAACCAGAGCCGACCTCCAACGTGAACGCGTGGGCCTTTGACCTCGCCAGCACTTCTTATGCCAACTTCTAGAAAGGGGAGTTGCAGCGGAGCAATCCGAGTGGTGAGGTTGTAAGGAAAGTGTATCACTTATGGAAGAGACACACTGAGGTTGCGGTTGATGACTGTGTGGGGCTGCTCTAAGACATCTTGCAAAATAGACGCGCCGGAGTTGTGACAGCATTTCACCACTTTTGCCTGCTATACAAGTCAAGTGAAGCGGAGTTTTACCGCAACTGTGTGGGTTTTCACACAGCCACTGGCATTCCGCAATTAGCGTCACAGCACTTTATCAATAAGGTCATCATTTAAACGTGTGACATCAGCACTAGCCTTCTCGAGACTACAGAATCGAGCCAACAATTTAGAACGGCCATTACTGGTGTGAGTGACTCCTCAAGATAAAAGGGGAAAAAAAACTGACCAATAAAAACCAGCTGAGTACAGGGGGAAAAAAAAGAACATTAACCTCATAGAACGGGACAGATTTACTGTCAGCTGAACTGGTGCGAAGATAAAGATCTCCAGGACCGACATCTCCCAAAAATACTCAAGCCAATTGGTTTGCTTGACTTGACGAGATGTGTGTGAATGAACAAGCGCAAAGGCGATAGCGGTCTCAAATTTACTGAGCCCTCATTCGTTGTTAATAAACAATGTGCTCAACGCCTCCACAACGAGTCCCCGAGGTGCTCTCTATTAACGGTGTAGCCATGTATCCGCTGTGAGAAGAGCTACATGTTCACACTGGGAGACAACAAAACCAGGTAATTGACTGCCAGTCTTAGATTTTGCCTGATTAATTATAATTAGGACGAGGCTAAGTGGCCGTCCCATGCTTCTGCCTTTTGGGTCACCAAAGAGATGTCTGCCTTCTGATGCAAACACCCTCGCAATACCCTTCGCTGATCCCCTTACCTCAGTCACATTCTGATCCCATGCGCTAAACTCCCATGTACAAAAAGGGACGACCTTGAAGCAGATGAAGGCTGCATGACGCATTTCCAAAATTGTTTGAGGAAACAGTTTCAAAAGTCTGGCATTGCATATAATTTACATATGTCACAATACCTTCCCAAGATCGAGGTAAGAGAAAAATGGTCAAAAGTTCTTCGTAGCGGGTGAAAAATCGATAATGTTGTTTGTGAAGAAAGGTCTGCACTGGAAAACCACCATGCACATCAGAATCAGAATTGAGTATTAGTTTTAAGTAGAGGTGCAACAATTAAGCGACTAATCGATGAACAAATTAATCGATAATTATGTCATAATCGATTGTTTGGATACCTTGTAAAATTGTCCAAATGCTGAGAATCTCAGTTTTTTAATAGTATTATCCGATTTCACCACCTTATACAGCATATATGCAGTTGCATTTTTGCTTATATTTTATATTGCATTCTCTACTGTGTACAGTTCATTTTTTTATTTATTTTGTGCATGCAAATAATTCATGTTTTGTTCCTGCTTTTTTCCCTCCAAATTTTGCTGCTGTTAATTGGGAATTTCTCCATTGTGAGACAAATAAAGGTTTTCTTATCTTATTTTATTCTTCCATGAAAGCAGATTGATTATCTTTGTGTTGAATCAAAATTAAAAATGTGTTTTTACTTTGGAAAACAATGATCAACATGTTTTCTGACATGTTATAGAACTGAATCATAATTGTTTTTGAGTTAACATTTTCCAGTTAGCAAACCCAAAAGTGACCATTTCAAAGACAGACTGAAAGACACCAAAACCCAAAAGAGACATTCGACCAGCTGCCCCACACCTTGAAAATAAACCGCAAAGTCCAGATGGCTCTTCCTCTTGTCTAGCGATGACATCACTATACAACGGGTGGCAAGCTGGCAGCACAAAGATCGCCCATGCTGGAACTTTCGGCTTCAACCACTCCACCGCAAAGACTCTGCCGCTTGTTTACGTTGAGCCTCAGTGGTACGTCGACCACTTAGCATGTGCACATCGTCACTAAGCACGTGCAAGGTAAAAATGTTCCATTACCACACAAGTGCATTACCTCACTTGGAAGACTGGGAGGCTCAATCCCTTGCAGCGACGATGGCTAGGCTACTTAAGATCTGACTTGTCATAACAGCATCACAGACAAAATGCTGGCCAAGGATTGACCTTCACTAGCCTTTTGCAAAATTCCCGTAAAAGCATTTTCTGCCTTTGACATAGTAGCAGCTGTATGCGTCTTATGTGTGAAAACACAAAACTGCACATCAATGGCCAATAATGTTTCACTCACAAACTGCGATGCAAAACTGGTTCTTTTGAGCCTTGTATTTCATTGCCTTAATTTTTTTTTGCAATTTCCCCCTTACAACCTCCAATGGACTGGCGTTCATTTCACGGTGATCCGCACTTCTTGCAAACACCCACAATCCTCATGAGGACAAAATTTTTATAGAAAATGGATGAAAAGATGGATTTACTACCTTTTAAAACCTATGGTCAGTTTTCAGATGTTTGCAATTCATGGCTGTCAAATCTCATCTGTTTGTGCCAATGAACTGCCAACATTGACAGTTTATTTTCCTGTTTTACAGCTTTTCAGTTCAAATCGTCTCATGTTAACAGGCACATAATTTCACCGTGCAAAGTCAAATGTTTGTGTTAAGTGAAGTTATGTTTGGAAATAGTGGCCAACCCAGTCTGCTGTTAATACCAAAACTAAAATATTTACCAAAAAGTGAATGAAGATGGGTTAAAGGCGGGCGGCAGTCGTGTTCCAGAGGCAATCACCTGTTGTTGGTGCTTCCCCATTGTGCGATAAATCACCACCAGAGGAGCCGGCAAACACAAAACAGGACGAGACAGGTGCTGTGCATGTCACTCTGTGTTATCTGGAGCTCTTTGTCAGTGACAGTGCAGAGCCGCTGATCCGCTTGCATGAGTCTGGGACATCTCAGGGCAGCTGTAATCTGGCAGAGGGCAGCACTGAAGGTAGGAAGAGGAGTCGAGTCGCATTGTGGGGGCTCCCTAACGGCCCAATGCAGAAGGCATCGCCATACAAACAACAAACAACGTTAGAGAGCAGCGTGTGCCAGCAGACTGGCCAGGCTGCAATTGCACACAAACTGAACTGATTCATTTCTTTTTTTAAATATTTCCCATAAACACATAGCTGTTTCAAGAAGCGTGTGTCCAAGCACAAATGCTGAATCCGCTGTCACAGGAAGTCGTCAAAACATGCTCGAGGCATACAATCAATTGCAACTAGGCTGCTCTGTTTATCTTGGAAGACGGTTTGCTTCTCGGCCGGGTGGGCTTCATCAGTTCCAAAGTTTATGAACAAGAAGCCTGTGCAAAACATACAACAATGGCAGAGAGCACAAAACAATCAAGAAAAGGGAAATTGGTGTCAATTGACGACCAGGTAGAACTTCTAAATGATGTATTTTTGACACAGATTGATGCTGACCGCTCGCCTGACAAACACAGCCTGTTGCAGCACTACAAAAATGTTAGCCGGGGGGGTGCAGCCAACGCGCTTCGACCGTGTATGATAGAGCTGGCGTGCAGCATGCCAGCCATCAGTTGCACAGAAGGCAGAAGCCCGTCTGTTAAATCCTTCCCCTAAGAAATGGTTTGAATAAGTTAAATTAAAAAATCTTTGTCTGGATATGAACTTTGCCCCATTCACAGCCATCTAACTTAATTAGCACTATTTATTTTTTATAAAGAACAGTTTGTGCATTTTTTGAGGCAGCTTCCTGGATCGCTGCTATTCACTGAAGCGTGGCACGAACCACTTGGTGGATTCTCCCAACCGAGATTGCACATTATTTCATCCATAGGTACATGTGGGACTATATATACACTATTAAGTACTGTTGTAAAACACAATATGTATATGGGCGGTCTTGAACTTTCAAGCGATGGCGATCTTAAATCCAGCAAATGGATTAAACGGCTGTCCACACAAATTGAATTGACTTCCGTGTAAACGCACTGCGAGAAGCACTCAACTCGCGTTGGGTCTGACTGCAGCATTATGCAAACATGACAACTCAACTCAAAAGCACTCAATAACTCAATTTCTATGATCTGATATGGGGGGAAATGGTATGCATTGACCCTTGTCGGTACCACTCTAGATATAAAACAAACAAACAAAAATAACTTTACTGGTACTTTGGCTGTAGAGGCTTTAAAACCTGGTAGGTCAAACCCTTTTTCACTGAGCAGTGCAAGCAGTCTGGGGTTTTTCTTTATGGGACCTGTAAAAAGCGCTCGGTTGAGCCACACAGTTCAACACCGCAATGGTTATTAGGAGCAAACTGTTGAACGCAAACTCCCACACTGACCTGACTCATCGCTCAACCCGCAGCAAAATAAGGGGGTCAGATGACTCTTGTTAGCACGGCATAAGAGCTCATGTTCTGCCTTGGGTAACATAACCGTGGCCTGCAACGCGCAAAAGAGGCCGAATGCATAATCTTGGAACGAATTGAGATTTAATTTTTTTTTTCCATTGAATAAATCTATCTACACTGAGCAGACACCGGAATCAGTACACCTGCACAAGCTACTACAGTCCAACACGAGCTGAATTGGAAACTATGCCTTTCAACACATTTTGGTAGATGCAGCTCAATTCTACTGTTATATTAGACAACACATGCAACTACAGGGGTTGGTTCGCAGCGTTGACCATGACAGCTCAGACGAAGGCCAAAATGACAGCTGAAAATGTCGGCCCGGTAAGCATTTTTTTTTTTTGTCCACTTAAAAAAAGAACATTGTTTGATAAAGAGACCTTAAACCTATGTAATTATTTAATCGAATAAGAAAACAAGATGAATGTCATAGCAGTACCCATTACCATGTTTTTCTCATAATCGCCATAATATAATAATACTCAAGAGTAAAATCTTCATCTTCCAAAGTTTTGGGCTCAGAATTGATTGGTATTTGGGACACTAAATAATTCCCTTCACCTCGTCTAAGACCCAAGTTCCTCAGGAAGACGGAGAACAAGTCTCAAAGCATTCGTAATGTACTTTCTTGGTAATGCGCAGTGTTGTTTTTGTTCCACAAATACTTTTGGGAATTGAGACCAAATGGTTCACTCCTGTTGTCATACAACCATAACTCTTTTTCCCCAAAGGCTTTTAGGAGAAAAAAAAAGCATGTATTTTTAAATGAACTCTGACCATAGATAAACACGTTTGTTATGTAATGCAAATGACACGTAATTTATTTTCTTCTTTTTTTTTCTCCTCAAAAGAAAGACTTCAGTTACTTTGAAAACATCTCCTCAGCAATGACTTGCGACACGCACGCCTGCTTATATGCATTGCGCTGCTTGCTTTTTGTGGACTACGGCTTTTGCTACAAGGTAGGTCAACCACAGGAAATATCCTGCTGGATCAGATGAATTGTATCTCAATGTAACTGCAGTAACCCTAATTCCTGACAGATGTGGACTGAGTAGTATTTTACACAAGTCCGATTCTTAACCGGTGGGACCCAATCCCGATGTTTGTCCTTGTCAAAATCCAAAAAAAAAAAAAAAAGCACAACACTCATTTAAAAGCTCAATTAAGAGTCTCACAACAGTAATTAAAAGTAATCCAGACAGGTTAGTTGTACTTTTTTTTCCATGAAAGAGTGTAGCAGGGTTAATATCTGCTTTTAAACAACAGATGGCACACTTCTGGACAAGTCCAGACAAGTCCCCCTCCAACCTAAAGCTGCCTAGGGTGTCTCAAATTAGCGTTCTGTCTGTTCGGTACTTCTTCATGCTCAGCTGCTAAGTAAACATCTTCTCTCCGGACTGCAGGGCCTTTCTATGAGCAGCGCCGGACAAGAGGTGCAGAAAAGAGAAGGCGCTTCCTGCATGGGAACAGTACAGCATGTTCTCAATTAACAATCGTGCGCTGCCGAATTGCAAGTAATGGAGTAGACTTCCCACTGTGGGCCAGCATCTACTGGCACAAGCTGTCATAATTGGAACATGGCAGCTCGTGACGCGCCAAGCTGACACTGTGATAGTCCGTGACGGGCGAAGTGCAGCCTGAGGGGTCCGTTTACACTCCATCAGTTTAAACTGAAAACATGGGAATGTGTTTACATGACAACAGGCCTTTTGGAGCCTTAAAATGACCACATTTGAAACTGAAAATGTTGCAGCTATTTTGCATGACAACAGGTATTATTTGCAAATAGGTCTTAAGGGACATTTACATGACAATGATCATGTTTTTCTCATGTTTCACATACAGATGATGAAACCTGCCTGGAAACAAGACCGCATTTGAACCCAAGATGTCTGACCTCTGAGGCGGTTTAACCAATCAGAGTCTCGGTCGTGAGCAATCACGCAATATCCGTGATATCTAGCTTGAGGTCTAGGCACTACTCCTAATGAAGCGCGAGACATTTGTGAATACATATTATGTCGATAGTTTAGTAGCATGCATAAAAATTGGTTTCACAATATTTAACCAGAATAGCAATACATAATACAAAAACAAATGAGCATGTGAGGTGTCCACTTGGGGTCTGTCAAATCAGTGACTTTGAAAGTGTGAGGCTTTAAAAGGCAGGGTCTGCCCTGGTGAGTGACGTGCTAGTCAAAGAGTGAAAGAAGAGTTGGCTAATTTTAGCTCAAGTTAGTAAGTCTGACTGTTGAGTGACCGAGTGCGTGCTGTAAGAGACGTGTGCATAGATGTGCGCGAAAGACACTTTCCTTTCATTACCGTTTGTTCAATAAACCAATTGAAAGTGAACCGATGGCTGCGACTATCCTTGACGATTTGCAGGGACGTTACAATACGTTCTAACTGGTGTTCTCAGACCACTGAACCAATCACAACTGGGGTGTTCTGGAGTGTTTGACAAGACAATTAGTCTCTCATCCCATCAGGCTTCATCAGTTCCCTCAGGGACTCCATGACTTCGCCTCCAACAAACAACGAAAGCACAGTTCCCCTTGAGTGCAGTGGTAACTCCACTACCTTTTAACAACTGAATGGAATATTAATGAGGGAGTTGCCACCTAACGACTTGTTGACCGGCAGATGCCTCTCTGCAGGGCATCTTAACAATGGTCATTTTGCATCCCAAGAGACTGAGACCATTCGTGGTAGGGTAGCGTGCCTCCAACTTGGAGCATAAATAGCTGGGTTTTCCACAACAACTCCGCCTCTGATCATCAACAGGAATCGTTGAGTGAATACTCCCTTATAAATATTCCATTCAATTGTAAAAAGATGGTGGTGCTGCCTCAAAAGTTTTTTTTTTTTGGTGGAAACAAAATCTTTCATTTTAACCAGTGGGGGAGGCGATATTCATTAAATCAGCTAACATCCGGTACGTTAGCTTGTGTGTGATCGGAAACATGGTGTTGTGGCATGCCAGTTGTACTTCACAGTAAAAACTTTGCACTTGATCTTCTCATGCGAAACAATCCCAAACTTAGGACATTCTATCTCGTGAACACTCCTACCACTTGGTTCGATACTACAATGCCAAATTATTTCTATATTGGTGCATGCCTCTGAAATGACACGAGTCCTCGTGTAAGATAATTCTGACTTGCTTTTTTTTTTAAAATCAAATCGCTCCAGTTATTTGATTGTTTTGGCGAGGCATTTTCAAAACCACTTTTGTTCAGTAGGATAACAGTTGGAAGTGTTCACTCTGTGTCAGTCTAGTACTTTTGACACCTAAAATTTAATCTGACACAATGACATAAAATTGTGAACAGAAGGCCTTTCCTTCTGACGCTGTGTCAAACTGCTCAAAGGGATTTCATGGAACAAACCATAAAGTTGGAGAAGATGGAACTCCAGGTACCACTGTATGTCAAATGCAAAGACACATGGAAAAAATTCATTGTGCATGACGTCTTATGGCATGAGCATGCCATGCCAACAGCAAAGTGACTCTTACTACCACCGGGCAAACACACAAAAGAACACATCCATAAAGCCTCTCTCGATCGATCAATTGGCCGTGACCATCATGGCAGCACATGACAGCCGCTGTCGCCATCGCACTGTTCACAGTTGACCCAGCATGCCACGCTGCATTATATAGGAGGCTATAATTACCCAAGCGCCACTGCCTTTGATGTTTTTGCTCTGTCAGATCATCATCTGCTTCTTCACAAAAGACGCCCTCAAAAGCAATTTCATGAGTGACAACAGAGGTGCGTTACACCAACACAACTCTAGGTCTTCCATAACCTCATCAAAACACACAGGGCCATCCCCGTGATTGACTGCAGCTAATCTCATCACGACGCTGTCACCAGTGTACAATCAATCACTAAATGCAGGTTTTTGATGATCAGGAATGCAGACGGCGTCTCCAAATGAGCGCCTGGGTGGAATTAACATAATCACAAACAAGGCTGTCCCCCCTCACCCCCCGCCCCCACTTGTCCCTGTTTCACCCTTATCACTACTGCAGACATGTAAACAGGTTGCACAGCATAAGGCGAGTGCCTCGTTTCCATAACAGGGCTGCACTAAAAAAACACACACACACACAAAAGCAAAACACATAAGCTGACACGGAGCAACAGAAATGGGTGTCCTCCTTGAATACAGTGAGGCAACACAGTGACATCTTCGTCATGTCGCTTCGAAACTATTCTAAACACATACGGACAGAGTGAGGTAACACAATGACATCATGTCCATTTTGGTTGTGTTCAACCTACCTCTCTCGGGCTTCATGTTGTCCAGTGTCATCAGGCTTGCTGGGTCTTCACCCCTGTCTCTTTTTTCGACAGCAAAAAGTAGCCCCTCAACCCCACCAACCCGCGTTAAGCTCGGCGTGAACAACCCCTTTTGCGGTGCAGCCTGGCTGGGGCTGCCTTGGCCCTATCCCGCTACAAAGCGTCGCTTTGTTAGCACGCTACTGTACTCTGCCATTTTGTTCAAAAGACACCTGCGAACCTCACGACTAACAGCCGTGCCTCGCTCGGGATAGGTACTAATGGAGGTGGTGTGAGCCGAATAGCTTTGATTTAGCGGCAGCCTCTTTTGTTTAGCAAACTGGCGAGCTGGCCTATCGTGACAGCCCCCTTTTAAATTCCACCACCTGAGCCATACTTTAGTCGTAACACAGCTAGCTAACTTCAACTACGACTCGTACGTGATCAGCGCGTCTTCTTCGTTGGTCGCCGTCGACTTAGCTGCTGTTGACTCCTCATTTCAAAACTTTTCTCCTCCGCAAAAACAACAACAACGACCAAAATGGCACGACTCCGCTGGGGTTAAAGCGAACGTTTCACTCGCGACGAAAAGCTGGCGAGCCAGTCGACTGCTAAACGGACGACGTAAGCGGACCAAGTACGGATGAAAGGAACACAGTGAGCCTGCCTCGTCGTGATGCTTATTACAGTCTGACCCCCGCTTCTCCTTCCTCCTCCTCCTCCTCCTCCTCCTCCTCCTCCTCTTCAACACACACAAACACACGCACGCACACTCCTCCATCGGTCCCTCCCTCCCCATTCGGCTTGTCAAAACTGGTGACGTGACTTCGCGAACGAGCTGGCACAAACAAACGAATCTTTTGTGTGACAATAATAAAATCACATCTTAATTGATTTATTGTAAAAATGAAAAAATAAGAACATTCATAACAATGTAAATGTATTTCATGTGTTTGGGTAATGAATGGTAATAATAGCATCCTTTATAAGCAGTGTCAAAGAATCAGCATCAATTATTGTATGATCGAAACATAATTTTACATCAAACAAAAAACATTACAACAACTAATAAGCCCATCTGATTTATTTTTCTTAAATCAAATGTAGCCCATTGAGCTCAAAACTTTACCCACTCTTGTAAGATATTTGGTACACAAATGTCAGGTATGTGTAAGTTATTCATTTTTCTTAAATCCCCCCCCCCATACACACACACACACACACACACATATTTACAACAAATTTGCAACAAATCAGACGACAAAATTTTTCAATGCTAAATTAATAAAAGAAATAGGTCCATATTTTTTAAATAACCAATTTCAGGGGAGAAAAGGCTAAATCAATACTACAAACATTACCGGACTCTCAGTATTGTAAATGCTTGTTGTGCCAAATTAAAGCAATACAGGCAATACTTTGCCCACCACTGCTTCAAGAAATCTTTTCCAAATATAATTAATATTGACATAAATTACATTATTTGGCATGATGGCATCCAACCAAGAATGTCCAGAGTTTGGAATTGTTCCACTCAAGATACAGTCCAATGTTTTTACTGTAAAGTAGAACAAGAAAATGACAACAGCATTCACCAAAAAAAAAAAAAAGCATGTTTGATACATTTCAGTACAAACAGTATTAAATGTGCATTGTTCAATATAAACAGTATTAATATGTGTTAAACATTTTGTACGTAATGGACATTCTGGAACTTTTGATATTTCTTTTAATTATAGTGAGTAATGGGTAACATTCATGTGGCCATAATCAAATACGCTTTTTTTGGGAGAGCCAAAAAGAGTCGATTCGAGCTGAGTCGAGTCAAATCATCCAGATCACTCTAAGCGAGCCGGAATACCCATCTAGAGGCAAAACACATGAGCACAGCTCTCGTCACGTGTCCCAACAACAGCCCCGCTCGGCGTCACTTCCCTCTTTTTACTCCACGTGAGCTTGCAACCATGGCAACCGTCAAGCGTTTTAAAAGCGAACTTTTTTTTTAAATAAATCTTTATTGAACAAGTCAGAATACGATTCACAGTAAACAAAAAAACAAAACGAACATGTTATTAATACATACACATATTACAAACGTTTAAACAAACAAAAAAAAAGCCAGGGGATTTTTAGACAAAAATTTCAAATAAAGAGCTTATAGCCAGAGTCTTAACAGCTTCCTTGTTTTTGGAATCCATAATAGAACTCAGGTACTACTTTGTTTCTGCTTCAAAAATTAAGAAAAGAGGTTTTGAATTATTCCATCTGGATTTGTGGATATGGAATTTAGCGAGAATGACTATTAAATTTATAATGAAGTTTTAAAAGCGAACACTTTCAACAAGAGCCAACATGCGTGTCGTACGTCCTACGTTGTAGGCGTCATATTAGCGATGGGCACACCAAAGAGAAGAACAAGTGCAGCTCCGCGCCACAATCTACCATCTGATTGGTCGGGCGGGGATTTAAGAACGCGTTCACGTGCGCACGTGCGGTGAACATTTTGTTCTGCGGTGTGGTTGGAGAGTATGGACCCAAAGATCGTCTATAATAAGAAGACGCGCTGTTGTTACGCTTTAGCTTCTCTTCCTGAATAACTTGAACACACGTTGGCACTTTGCTGACACCAAGTATCCCATCATGTTTTTGGGATGATCAAAATACTTAGTCATAACACAATATAATACACATATGGTTTTGTAATATCCATTAATTCTGACTATTTTTGCTGCCTTTTTACTTCCATTCATGTCCGCATTGCCAGGGACAAGTTGTCAGGGTAGGCAAGTAAGGCAGTGTCTCCTCTTC
This sequence comes from Hippocampus kuda, assembly GCA_901007745.1. NCBI lineage: Eukaryota > Metazoa > Chordata > Actinopteri > Syngnathiformes > Syngnathidae > Hippocampus > Hippocampus kuda. The sequence continues at coordinate 35,717 of CAAKHF010024489.1, read as the reverse complement.
CTCCTGCATTTTAAGAGGAAAAAAAAAGGGGAAAAAATAACTTGTTTATATAAAATCATGTTCCATTTTAGCTCTATGGTCTGTGGTTTATGTTGATTTTCTTTTTCAATCCAATAATTAATTGCCCTTTTGTAAATATGTGCTGACATTTTTAAAAATCTCAATTTTGTGATAAACTTCATAAAGGATTTCCCCATCATGGGGTTCATGCAACAGAAATTAGTTTGAATGAATCAAGAACTTCCAAGACGGTCCCAGCAAGGTTTTTGTGAGCCACAAATAAATCTGATCCAAAAAACGTGAAAGCATAACAATACTATGAAAAAATCTCCGCACTCTTATTTACAAGGAGAGGTAAAGTGATGATTGCATGAAGGTTAAAAATATAAATACAATGAAGAGTGGGAACTCTTTATTATTCCCTCTTTGTTTTCATTTTGTGTTGTTGTTCTTTGTTACATTTTTACACACTCAGTTGTCATCAGAAGGACCATCTTTTCAAATGCCTTGGACTTTCTACAAATTAAAATGGCGCCTGATAAGAAAAGGGTCCTCACCGCTGGTTTACTTGAGCCTCCAGACAAGCTGGGTTGAGGGGGGTTTAAATAGGGTCAAGGTTCACAGGCTTACTGCAAACAACAGGCAGCAGATAATGGGCCCATATCAAACAAAGGAACAAAGTTTACACTAGTAGTCTTCTGTTGGTGCTTTACACCAATATGTCTCCTGAAAAAATAAGGATCCATACATATGAGACAAGCCCCTTTATTGCCGTCTTTTTTGTTTGGAATTGAATTAATTTAAAATTGGTATGTTAAAATTAATTACTTCTTTTTTTACATTCAATTTACATTGTACAACTGTTTTTTCTATTGCAAATTCTTCAAATTCACATTTCTTGCATTTTAGTTTCTGACAATTGTAAACGTTAAACTTGATCACTTATGATTGTTAATTCTGTGTTTTGTTCAGGACTCAGTTAAAAAAATGGCAACGTAGCTGACAGTTAGCCTAGCTTCTTGTATTTCTTCTGGCTTTCCTGGGAATGCCTTGTAATCGCTCTGGAAGAGTTGGAAGATGCGACTGGGGAGAGGGACGTGTGGGCTTCCCTGCTAAAGCTGCTGCCTTCGTGCCCCCCGGCTTTCTAATTTATTTACTTTTAACTTTTTGCTGAAATTTTCATGAATTATGCACGAATATTAATCGAGACATGCTGACATGAGTTTACTGGGCCTTGGTGGAGGTCTATTGAAAGAACGAAGACTTTGGTCAAAATAAAGCGTCGATGTCTTTGCCAAACTCAGGTTAGCAGCTCTATCTAGTGGATAAAAGTAAATAATGCAATCACCCCTTTGCTCCGTCGTTTGTCAGCAGCTGTCAGCCTCTCTCTCACGCAGGGAGGAAAATCACCCAAACATGGGTCAATGCTTAAAAAGTCACGTGTTCAGCTCAGAATACCTCCCACATTCATCAAGGTTCCCTAATTTTTGGTTTCTAGATTGCATGAGGCCCCGATGATGTGACTGTGCAAACACATTTTTGTACCCATTAAGGAGTAAATAAGAGACCTCACACACTGGTGGGAAAACATTCATGCATCAATTTTCGGAACCGCCTATCTTGCCAAATAGAAACTAGCAAAAAAAAAAAAGACTTTAAATACTCCTTTACTGTGCATTCATGTAATAGGGTTAGGGGGGGGCTGTGAATAATGCTGTATTCACTGTAAACACTGTATTCGAATTGTGGGATTTCTCAAAGGTGGCTGTGACGGTTGGTCCTCACACAATAAGATCCCATGATGTGACAGTTAACAGACTGGTCCCCACAAAGACATCAAACCAGAAAACACACTTGCTCAATAAAAAAAAACAAAAAACCTTCAAACTTAATAGCTGCTGCATGTGCATGTTATGAGGTTTCCCTTCCTGATTTATGGTCCCCACACCACAAATGGTCGCAGTTGGCATGAAAACTGAACAAAACTTGGACCAATAGCTTCAAAGTAGCGCCTGACATCATGCCAAGTGATTTGTTTCATTGACTGTAATACCACGTTTGTGGTCTTCGGAATATCCTGAATACCACACACACACACACATCGGTGGCCAAATGGGCCAGCACTAAAAACTTCAGCTATTTTCACAATACCTGCTACATGCATATTATGAGATTTGATGTTGGGTCCTCCAGGTCCTCACAATGTGGCTGTTAACAGAGTTTTGTGACTACACAAATTCCTGCGTACACACAGACACATGACTGAATATGAGCTCCTCATCTTCGATGTCTCCTGCTCCAGACAGCATTGATCACTGATATAGGCTATTTATCAAGCACATTTTCCTCCAAGGCAAACATGACATGTTTTATTTGACTTTCTGATTTGATTTGATACCTTATTGATTCAATATGCCTGTTGGACGTGAACTAAACTAGAACAAAACACAATAATCACAAGAGGCAGAATTTTAGAAACTAAGAGTTTATTCTCTACTTTTTTTGTTTTGTGACTACAGAAATGTTGAAAGATTTAATTAAAAGCTGGATGACATCACTTGCCTTCTTAAGTCCTGTTGTCTTTTTTGGGGATTTTGTCTTGGTTTGCTTACCAATCACAACGATGATATTGCACGGCACCAAGAAAGCAGTCGTAAAAGCTCCCTGGGAGGGAATACAGCAAATCAACTCGCACATTGGAAACCAACGCGTTGACACACACTGCAAATTGAAAATGCAACATGAATCCAAAGAAAACAACTGAAAAACACATTCATCAGAGGTGGGGAACCATTTACCTAGAAGGGGCCAGACTAAATCTTTGTTCAAAAAAAAAATATATATATATATATATATATATAAAAATATATATATTAAAATATATATATATATATATATATATATATATATCATAACCCCCTCAAAAAAAGATTGTTAAAATTATTTGTTCATAGCCTGTTTTGTTGTTTATTTAATTGTGAATAGGGTCGTGATGTTTTGAGAAGATTTTGACAATAGGGAAGATTTAAGGACCCATACTTTGTATTTTAAAGTGAAGCCAAAACGGATGCCATGCGCCTCGCTGGTAAGTAGAAAACGACATTTTAATTACAATAATTTCACCTGAGATCAATTATGAAAACTATATGTCCATCCATCCACCAATTATCCGAGCAGCATTTCTTCACGAGGGTTGCGGGCGTGCTGGAGCCTATGCCAGCGGTCTTCGGGCAGGAGGCGGGGGACACCCTGAACTGGTTGCGAATATGTCATTCTAATGATTCTTTCCTCTATCATGTATAACTGCTTCAAACAACAAGGTGTGTGCAGGAATCGTGGTTATGATTGCAAGACTGTCCATGTCGTATGTGTTCTGTTGTATTATTAAGTTGTTATTTTATGTTAACTGTTCTGTGAAGTGTTTTGTTACGGCTGCAGCAGTTGTGAAAGCGCTATATAATTGAAGATGTATTGTATATTGTATTGTAAACAGTAGATTGTCTTTAAAATATATGATACAAATATCAGGTCGTTATTTAAACGATAATCAAACTCATAAAATAATAAAAAATCATTTGAAAATGTAAATAAATGGGGTCCAAATTTTGAGCATTTTAACATTTTCATCTTTTGTAATTCATAATAACAATCAATCATTATTTATATTAAAAATGTCATTTAATTTAGTTGTATGCAATTTATAAAAGAAAACAAAAATGATAAAATTGATCAAATTTAACAACTTTACTAAAATATAACATTTTGACAAAAAATGTAATAAAAATAGTCAAAAATGAGGTAAAAATGAATAGACTACATTTATCTATTTATATTTCAAATTTCCAAGAGCCAGTGACCTCAATATCAATTTTGCATAACCGTTTCAGCAAGATTACCCTTTGTGTATGAGATATAACAAATACCAAAGTTCCCTGCAAATTTAGCAAATGTCCAGTTTATTCCCATGAAAAGTTTACAACTTGTAACTCTAGTAATGATCTCTTGAAGTCTTTGGCATGACAAAAAAGGACATCGCACCGACAAACAATATGCAGTAAACATAAAATAATAATAATAATAATAATAATGATAATATAAATAACACGGACATTCCATCAGACCCACACACTCTTGCGAACTGATTCCGAGCGAGCTTTTTTGCACTTTTATTAGACTTTGCTCATATTCATGACACAAGTACGTAAAGAACAGATACTTGATGAGGCAAGGCAGCAGGGCCACGTCTGTTGAAAAAAATACAAGTTAAAAAAAATAATAATAATGAAAAAAAAAAAACAAAAAACTATCTCCGTGGCACAGTGCCCTCCTCCTGGCAGACCGGCTGCCCGGCCCCCCACTCCACCAGCCACTCGTGTGTGAACATGAAGGCAGCAAAGTGGGCAGAACTTGAAGCCCCCCAATTTTTCCAGCAGATTGTACATTTTGAACAGGAGATTCCCTCACACGACTACGCCTTCAACATCCTATACCCGTGAGAATGGCAAATATATATTAAAAAAAATAATACAAATAAAAAAGTCTACCTCATTAATGCCAGTGCTTTTCAACATTGTACATAGTTTTCGCCATATTTTGGGGGTTCGTTTTAAAAATCTTTGGATGTGCAGTACTGTAATACCCATTTAAAAACAATAGAAAAACACGTATACATACAAACACTGTTCAACAAATTTCAGCTTTTTTTGAGGGGTGGGGGTGGTCGTGGTGACGGCAGTGTTTAAAACACATGGAAATGCCTCACAAACGTAACGCTGTTTTTCTATTTACCCCCTCCCCCTACAGTAGTATATACAAATCTAGAATTTCTACAAATGCATAAATTAAATTATAACAGTGGTTAAGGAAAGGGGGAAAAACATTTAACTGAAGAAACTACAGCACAGAAGTAGAGAAAAACGGGTGGGGTGGCGGAATTATGAACACGTCACAATAGTTGGTTTTACCCTGTTAAAAATCAATAGTCTACCATCATAAGTGAGCCTCTGAGAACTTAAGTGGGCTAACTCCGTTTTTGCCATTTGTAAGTTAAGTGCAGAATTAAATAGAGAAAAGGAACCTACGTGCTGTACTTCCAATTTTGACCTGTAGAAGGCAGTCCATTGTTGCACCAAGCACTTAAATTATCTCTCGGGTAAGAGTGCATATGCATCTTCAAATAAGTGATTGTTATTTATCAATGTTCATTGACACGTGTAGACCACTGCTGCACTTAAAACAAAACAAAACAAAACATGAAAGCAAAAAATAAAAATAATAACTGTGAGTTCGCATACTGTCGTTCTCAGCGGCTCAAATACGACCCAAAATATACTTCTCCCTCCTTTCAATATACATCAACCCTGAAACACTTCTTGAAACAACAACAAAATATGGAAAATCTATCACACTTGGTCGCAGAAAGTAGGCAAAGGAATCCGTCACTATGAGGTATTCATTCAGAGACATTTTGGAAAAAGACATGCACGGCCAGAGTGAGAGAAAAAGGGTGGTGGAGATGGGGAGGGAAGGAGGTTCGGCAGAGTCGCTTTGGTATGATTTCATTGCATGCGCTGGCGATTTTAAAAAAGCACCACACTGTGATTTTAAGCAGAGGAAAAAACAGGGGGGGGGGCGGGGTTTACTTGGGCAGTGGCGGCCCTTCGACAGGCTTGAGGTAAGTCAAAGGAGAGAAAAGAGGTCAAGAGCGGTTCAACACTTTGGTTCAAGCAAGGCACTCGTCCTGGGAGTGTGAAGGAGGAGGAAGAGGAGGGGAGGATTGCGACTCTGTCAGGAGCATGAGGACGATGAAGAAGATAACCCCCCCAAGCAAGCAGGAGGGAGAGGTTAGGAGGAGGCACAGTGGGACCTCGGAAGTTGAAACTTGGAATTTGAGCAACACAAAATAAAAAAGCCTGCACGTGGGATTCTCAAAGTGCTGTACAAGTTCCCCTGGTGGTATTCGGGCTCCCTCTAGCGGCACGTAAAATAATCACTGCCTAAGTACAATTCAGTTGTAATTCATTTAGATTTTTTTTCATCTTTTCATTTAGTTTTTATTTAACTTTTATGTGCAGTCTAAAAGATTACTAGACAATAAATCATTTAAGGTGTTTTCCAATATCCAAGAACAGTACCAGTGTTCTAAAATAATGTTATAGTGTCCTCCACAAATATTAAATATAGTTTTTAGGAAGATAAGCCCAGTCTGTTTTTTAGACTTAAAGCTAATTATTTTTGTAGGCGGTGGTTGAAAAGCCACTTCGCTAAAAATGAGGAAAACAACCTTAAAGGATGAACACTGTGTGTTTGACTTTTTTGTTAGCTGTTTTGGCAGTAAAACAATGCAATGAAAAAAGGTGAGATGAGAAGAGACTGAATTTTTAAAATTAAGATGACACTGAATTGTTTTTAATTAGGATTTGTTCATATTTTTATGTTTCATAACTCTAGTATTAATGGATTATAATTCCTATTGGAATTTGGGGTGGGGGTATCGTGTTAAAAAATGGAAATCTGCTTTTAAAGTAGTTTAGTTTTGCTTGACTTGAGAGGTTCCACTGTGTATGTTTCATAATTTCCTTGACAGCTTTTACATGTTCTGTGACAAATGTGTAGATTTAAAGGGGAAGTCAACTCAAAAATGTTCTCGACAATAATATGCTCTATACGGCCCCACTAATCTAAACACGATTAATATTATGGATCAATTTGCAAAATCCGCAACGACAACGGCTGTCACAGCTCACCTGATTTCTGGGTTTGGTCACGTGTCATTCACAAGATGAGCTCTTTGGCATTGTGATGTCGACAGCAAGTGGCAAAATAGATAAAGTAAAGATGGGGAAAAAATATGGGTGGACTTTGCTTCTTGATTCATATTCCACAAACGCAATATTCATCAGAATGCCGTATTTAAACACATTTTTGACTTGGCTTCCCCTTTAACTCCTACATATGTACTGTATAAAGTATATGGCAGGAAGTAAGATGACTGTGAGGTGCCCCCCCCCCACCCCCCGCATGTGCCAGTTTGAAGGTGTTAGAGTTTGTGGAGTGAAATGCTTTGCTTTCCAACAGAAAAGCAAACATTTCCAAATCTTGTGTCTTTTTCCCCACCGGCCACAAAATTTGAATATACAGTGTTCCCATACTTTTCGCAAGTGATACATTCCAAGCCTCGCCCACAATTGGAGGATTTCCACAAAGTCGGGGTGGACTTTTTTTTGGGAGGGAGAGGCGGGGATTTACGGGGAGATTTACAACCTCAGTCTCTCCGAACACACACACTCTCAGAGTAGTGCATGGGCGTCAGAGTGAATTTCCGAACGTAACCCGAACGTCAATGGTCTCAGTTTTATCTGTTTCGTAAAACAGATTTACCACTGGAAAAAAAAAACATATCTTGACTGATCAGACTAAGAAGGAAAAAAAATGTATGAATAAAATGTACAAAATAACCATGTGAAATTGCAATCAATGAAGTTATATTCACAAATAAAAATCAGTGATAGAGTGAATCCACAAAGTAGCGAGGGAACACTGTAAATGCTTTTTGTTGGACAACAATAGTATATTTTACTCCATCAATGTGACTATCTACAGAGTGGGAATCGAGAGCAGGATCGCACTTAGGGAAGATGTGAAGTCAGTGTGTGTGTGTGTGTGTGTGTGTGTGTGTGTGTGTGTGTATGTGTGTGTGTGTGTGTGTGTGTTTTACAACAACATTTTCACCACCACTCACAGAGGCCGTGCATTGAAAAAAGGAAAAAAAAAAGCAACAACAAACCTTTGGTTATCTTTGGTATCGTCAAAGTGATAGAAATCACATATGGAACTTGAGTGAGGTAGCATCTTTGGTTTCACGCTAGAAAACATCAGCAGGTGACACATTGTTTGGTTGGGTGTTCAGGAAGCATCTCTATCTTTTTTTTCCTGCTCCTTCTGATAAATGTAGAGCTGCTAACTGTGGCCTTGAGGAAAACGAGGAGGAGGAGGAGGAGGAAGAGGAGGATGACAAGGGGCCTGGCTAATTTATCACACATGTTACGCTTCCCCTTGTGTAGTGCTTTCCTCCTTGTGCTGAAATGCATAGCTTTCCAGGCTTTGGATTGTTGCGAGAAGGGAAAGGGACCTGATTGGACCATTGATCTTGTCCACTTGACAGGTTTGATGGACACACAAATCAATAGAATAAATAAAAAGAACACACAATATTTGACTCACAGTGACAACATGTTTTGATTGGCCTTCACAGCGAGCGTTAACAGTAACATTCCACACCGCTCTTTGCGCAGATAAAACTGATTAACAAGGCATCCATAAGGCAAAAAGTTTGACTCTTGTGTCACGCTAAAATCATTTAAATGTGATTACGGGTGTGAAGTCACTGCTAAGTGTAGTGGTTCACATACATTTTTCTTTGGTTATATGTGAGCTGGAATAGGCTCCAGTTCTTGCCCTGATCCTGAACAGAATAAACTCCCAATAGAAAAAAAAAAGACAGCAAATTAGGAATGTTGTACAAATAATGTGACCCCAAACACAATAAATGCAAAAAAAAAAAAAAGGATGGATGGATGGACTATATACCAACACGAATAATGTAGTGGTTCACATAGTGGACTTTGGTACCATTATAATACCCGATAAGACCCTAAACAGGATAAACGCAACAGAAAAATCGATGGATGAATGGACGGAAATTCAAGAGTGTTGAGTTATTAATAGTGTAGTGGTTTCCATGGTGCCTTGACTCCAGCACTTGACATGACCCCTAAACAACCCCCCACCCCCCTC
>CAAKHF010024488.1:0-11270 GCA_901007745.1 Hippocampus kuda | reverse complement strand
TGCCCTGCGATTGGCTGGCAACCGGTTCAGGGTGTCCCCCGCCTATTGCCCGAAGACAGCTGGGATAGGCTCCAGCACCCCCTGCAACCCTTGTGAGGATAAGCGGATCGGAAAATGTATGCATGGATGGAGTACATAACATTGTGATTTTTCGATTTATGTCCTTCAATGCTGACCAGTGTGCCCCGTAGATCATCACGTCAGCTTGGGTAGGATGGATGAAGATGGGTGAATGAAACAATAACAATAGAGGACAAAATATACAGTACATCATCATTGTGAAAATTCACATACTTTGCGAGAGGTTTCCTTCGCCCCCCTGTTCAAGCAGGTGTTTATTCCAGTAAAAATTCCAATGGAGTTGGGAAATTGTTTGAAAAATAAATTCAAAACATAATACAATGATTTGCAAATCCTTTTCTACCTATATTCAATTGAGCAGTCAACAAAAACAAGATTTTTTTTTTCTATTTGTACAAATAAAGTTTTCCCTCAACAAGATACTTCCTAAAAAACAGGCACCTGCTCATGTTTGCAACTTAATACAGTACTATCTATCCTATATAGTCTTGGCCCAAGATCGGAGGTTTTTCTCTGAACCTTTCCAGCCCTTGCCTGTCCTCCAGCAAGCGACTGAACCTCCCAGTTGCCTCTGTTTTGTAATCAGCAGAGGTGGGCATCGTCAGTCTGGTGAGTCTGTCAGTGAGCTGCTGTCAGTATTTCAGGCCGATCAGGTCCGTCCAAGACGTCAGCAACAGCCAAACCACATCGACAGTGGACTTACCGGTACTACGTCACATGCAGGTGCTGCACACCTGACACGCAGCCAAATCCAAATTCAGTCTCACAGATCTCAATGACAGCCCTTATTATTTTTATTTCAGCAATCACCACGCAGTGCGTGTCTTTTTTTTTTCTTCTTTATTTGGCTGCATGTACGGCTTGTGCAGCACCCATGTGTGATGTGCAAATTTCGATGCGGTCTCGATGGACAAGGGACAGACCGGGCCCACATGGGTCGACATGAAATACTCACGGGAACAGTGGCAGACAGACGGATCTTCCATCACTCTGACAGAATGCGCACCTCTGCTAATCATGTGTGTGAATGAACTGCTTACTCAGCTTGCATGACATCATGTACTTCCAATTAATAAAGCACAGTTATTATATTTATTAATTGTCATGTTACCATAGTTAAGGGTATTCAAATTGCTTTGACTAACAATAGATCTTTCCCTTCCACCCCTTCTTTTGTCTCTCCTGGTTTATTTTTCACAGGAAGCACTCAAGGTTTGGATCAAGTATCTTTTTTGTTTAGTTTTGTTTTTGGTTCTGTACATATGTTCCTATTCTGTCTCTCTGCTATTCCTAAACTATTTTCTCATTATTTCCAAAAACTTTAATGAATCTATTCATAAAATAGATTGAGATAATATTGAGCAATTTGAGCCTGATTTTGGCAGTACAAACGCAAGAAATGATTGTTGCATTGTTGAGTGTTGCTCTTCACACAGGGGACAACAGAGACACCATAGTTTTCTTTTTCAGTTTTTTTTCCAGTTCTTCTTTTCTGAGGTTAATTATAATTATAATACAAAACTTTTGATAACACATTTAATTTCTGAAATGCCTCCTGCAGCAGCACTGAACATTTCATGTTTAAATTATGATAAACACAAAATTACAAAACCTCATTCTGAGTGATGTTTATGAAAGTTCACCAGGATTAAACTGCAAACTTTAGTGTCTCACTTATCATTGAAATATGACTTTCTTCTTCCGCAGGGTCCATGTCCATCTTTTTAGAAATTCTTATTGACTTCACGACAAGCACTTTTCACATCCAACAATAATTTTTCTCTCCATCACTACCACAGGACCACCCCAGGGCTGAATATGAATTCCAAGTCATGCAGAAGTCTTTAAGCAGAGATCGCAAAACACAATACAAGGTATTCCATGCTGTGCTAGATTTTTTTTTTAAAGTCTTTCCCCATTCAATAACCCAGTGGTACGGATCTGCATTTATTTTGACACTTAATTCAGAAAAATTGTCATTGTCAACCAGGAGTGTGCTTCATGGTGTTCTTTGTAACATTGAAACAACCAGCAATGAGTTTTCGCACACCGCGTAGACATCATTGATTGCGAGTGTCTTTGTTGTTTTGCTCAAAATTATTCCTCAACTTCATTTGAACTGTTGAAAAAAAAAAGAAATGAAAGACAATATTTGTGAATCACGGCGCAGTTTGGTTTTGCCAAATGTAAGATCTATACATTAGTAAAAAAAAAAATAATAATTCTGTTGGCATTCTTTTCAATCTTGCATCGGTTTTGTTCTGCCACAAATGTTCCACGGACCACCTCGAATGACAGCACACTTACCATATTTTCTGCACGATAAACTGCTTCGGATTATAAGGCTCTCCTTCAATGAATGGCCTAATTCAAACCTGTTTTCATAGGTTGGGCGCACCGCATTATAAGGCGCATAGAAGCTACAATAGTGGCTGCCGTTGCACTATGCATCCACCAGATGATGCTACGCTACAGGAATACAATACCATACAATACAGCTTTCTTTATACAGAGCCTTCACAGCTGCTGCAACTATAACAATGCATGAGAACTAGTCACAAACACGGACATGAAACATACAAATACAAATGCCATTACAAGAGAATGAATGGAAGACAAAAGGTATGAAGACAATTGATTCAACGAAAAGGCACACAACCTTCGTGGGCTCACATCAAAAAACGGGCTAAATATCCTTAGAAGTGTTGCCTGTCTCCTTCTTCCTTCATTGAGTCTGTAGTTAACTATGCTTTTGGTGTTATGTTCGTTTCATAATGGCTGCAGGCGCTCACAAAGTAGTTGTCTGTTTGTGTGTCAGTTGGCGAATGCACACGTCAATTAGTGTCGGGCAAACCCTTTTAGGTTACATGTGGTTCCTGCTAATAATCATCGCTAGATGGCATAGGAACACTGACAGGGAAACAACCCAATGGGGAATATTAAGATAGTTATTCTCTTTATATTAGGTGCATCCTATTTTAGGGTGCACTGTTGGCTTTTGAGAAAATTGAATGCTAATACAGTACGGTATTCGGTATTCATATATTCATTTTCAATCGTTTTTGTATTTCTCAGATGGAAAAACTGACATGTCGAGATCGCCTTCCTGCCTACATGACGAATGTTGTCACAATGTTGTCCATGGTAAGGTGTTATTTCCCGTATATTGGTTCTTAGTTGTGATATACCTGTACATACAGTATGATCTAAACAGTGCATTCTATTTGTAAGTGTGCACATTTGAATTGCCAGATCGGTGTTACCTTTGCCATTGTATTTGGTGTCATCCTGTACCGGATCTCCACAAAAGCTGCTCTTCACATGAGCTCCAATCCAGTGACACGGAACCATGTCCAACTTACTGTCAAAACAACAGCAGCCATTATCAACCTTGTGGTCATCCTTATACTGGATGAGGTGTATGGAGCTGTGGCACGATGGCTCACTGTTTTAGGTAAGTAGATTTCAATAGCTGAACCATTTAATGACTCATTTCGTTCACTGAGTGGGGCCAGGAGAGATCAATTGATTTATAGGCAATTGTTGAAAATGTTTTTGTCAAATGGGTGATATGGGCAGTCACCCGGGGCGAAATCTGAGAGAGGCGGTCTTCTGCCCTAACCATGCGTTTGAGATGAGAGCACGGCGTAGACAGCGAGCTAAACAATCCTCCAATAAAAACACGAAGATGAGAATCCACCGTTTGGTATTTTTATGGAGTCTTTCTTGTAAAACTGTACACAAATAGAAACACAATACAAATGTTTGTACAGCATCTAATTATACATATGAAATTATATTCGACACTCTTGTAACGGCCCTATTCTGTAACTTATTCAACAAATCTATGGTAAATCTCTACAAAGATTAATTGATAAAATACTTATATATGACAAAAAATAACTTGTACAGCAAAGAGTTGTATATACAACTGTGTAAATGTACTTACAGATTGTGCCTGAATGTGTCAAAAGGAGGAGGATGGAAGTGGATGTTATCACACCTCTCCACTGTTTCTCTCTTCTGAATTAAAATGGCTACCCCACTGACTTTATGGGTGGTTCTAACTACTTCCACCACTAGAGGCACTGTACTGAACTCTAATACAATACTTCCATCACTAGGGGTACTGCGCTACCCTGTAATACAATTACTGGGGGCAGAATAGGTGGCGTGACGCTCATTCTCATCTGAGGGCATAAAGTTGAATCACACCTTCCATTGGACAAGACTCCAACAGGCGGCCTTTGTTTTTTATTTTTATTTTCAAATCGACACGTTTTTTGTATCTTTGCACAAAACGAGAGTTGAGTTCCAATATGCACATTGTCATCCATATTTAACTGTGTTTTCTGCAACCAAAGCTTTCCGAGAAATGTTTTCACTCACTTTTGCTTTCATTGGTCTGGATGAATGCTCTGTGCGAGAACTTGCTTTTCTGGACAACGCAATGCACAAAAATGGTCAATAAGAAGCAGAAATTGATTCATTCATGAAAGAGATCCCAGAATTGATTTGGATGACAACGATGTATCAGCTCACTGAGTTCATAGGAATTAATGACAGATAAAATTAGTTCATGATTCATTGTGACAAGAGTCACAAAATTCAATACATTGAGAAATAATGGTGTACTGAAAGAATTCAAGAAATAGTGAAACAGTTGAATAAGTGTTGCAATACAGGGGGAGATCTTGCCCCAAGTGGAGGAGTTTAAGTATCTTGGGGTCTTGTTCATGAGTGAGGGCAGGAAGGAGCGAGAGATCGACAGGCGGATTGGTGCAGCATCTGCTGTGACGTAGACTTTGCATTGGCCTGTCGTGGTGAAGAAGGAGCTGAGCCAAAAGGTGAGGCTCTCAATTTACCAGTCGATCTACATTCCACGAGATTTGGGTCGTGACCGAAAGAACGAGATCCCGGTTTTCTCAGAGGATGAGTTTTCTCCGCAAGAAGTCCGGGCTCTCCCTTAGAGATAAGGTGAGAAGCTCGGTCATCCGGGAGGGGCTCAAAGTCGAGCCGCTTCTCCTTCATGTCCAGAGGAGCCAGATGAGGTGGCTCGGGCATTTGATTAGAATGCCTCCTGAATGCCTCCCTGGTGAGGTGTTCCAGGCATGTCCCACCGGCAGGAGGCCCCGGGGATGATCCAGGACACGCTGGAAAGACCATGTCTCCAACCTGGCTTGGGAATGCCTCGGGATTCCCTGGGAAGCACTGGAAGAAGTGGCTGGTGAGAGGGAAGTCTGGGCTCGTGATTTGGTTGATGTCATGATTTGGAGTAATATTGTATCGTGTGTCTAAAGAAGCAGGTGGAGAAGTAAGTCAGGCTCAAGAAGATCAAGAAGAAACGGTGGAAACGGGAACAGAAATGAAAAAAAAAGTGGTATTTAAGAATGCCCTGCAGATGAAAAGAGTGTCATATTGAGGGACGAGGCCAAAATACAAAAATGAAGGTGTAATTAGTGGTTCTGCCCCGCAGGTGGGATGCGAACTAGAGGACAAAGAAAACTTCTGGATGGAGGTAAACAGAGAAGTTCAGAGCTTCTGAGGCAGACAGAGAGCCAAAGATTGGTGCAGATTGTAATGGACATCCTGGTACCCTCAACAGGGTGATGAAGAAGTCATAGGGCGGGAAGGTTGACATCTTATGCAAATAATATAATCTGAAGGCAGATACTGGCGGTAAATTAGTGGTCCGGGACAGTGAAGCAAGACAAGATCACCCCCTTGGGATTGAGCAATATACTTAGGATGGCAACACTGAAACCAAGTCACTGAGAACCATAGTATGTGCACCCCTGCTAATTGCAGTTAGCTATTAACAGACAGGGCGGCCCGGGAGTCCAGTGATTAGCACGTCGACTTCACAGTGCAGAGGTACCGGGTTTAATTCCAGCTCCGGCCTCCCTGTGTGGAGTTTGCATGTTCTCCCCGGGCCTGCGTGGGTTTTCTCCGGGTACTCTGGTTTCCTCCCACATTCCAAAAACATGCATTTTTTTGGAATTACTGAAAACATGGAGTGTTCAATAATTCATTGAACACTCTAAAATTGTCCCTAGGTGTGAGTGTGAGCATGAATGTTTGTTCATCTCTGTGTGACCTGCGATTGGCTGGCAACCGATTCAGGGTGTCCCCCGCCTACTGCCCGAAGACAGCTGGGATAGGCTCCACGACCCTAGTGGGGATAAAGCAGTTCGGAAAATGACTGAATGAATATGAAAAATTTGATTTTTTTCATTTGGTTTCAATGGAGGAGGATAGTCAAATTGTCCTTTTAATTGGCTGCGGCTAAGTCATCTATGGCCTTTGATTGCAGTACAATTCATTTGGTATACTCCATTGTATTGAGCTTGCACATGGCTGTACATTACAACAAGTGAAACTTCACGACAGTTGAAGGTTGCTGTATGTTAAATTTTAGGCACCCTGGTAACCCGCACGCATTATACTGTCAACTGCCTTTCACTCATATAAGTAGAAACCTGGAAGCCACCATTGACACAAATTGAGAGGAGAAAGTGAAAGCCTTGCAAATGGGTGGTTTTTTTCTCTTTTAGAGGTTCCAAAAACAGACAAGAATTTTGAGGAGAGACTCATATTTAAGACCTTCATTCTGAAGTTTGTCAATGCTTTCACACCGATCATCTACATTGCTTTCTTCAGGGGAAGGTTAGTGGTTTTATGGTTTCATTTATTTTACTTTGTAGAGCTAACGGCTGAATTTAAAAAAAAAAAGGAATAAATGCTTTATCTTACAACATAATGCTTCATTCCTTTCATTGTCTTTTCCTACCAGGCTGGTCGGCCGACCAGGCAACTATTTGTATGTTTTTGAATCCTACCGAATGGAAGAGGTAAGGCTTGCAATTTTGTAGGGGGAAAAAAAAAAAAAAAAAAACGAAACAAGTTTTGGAACAATTTTAACTGACTCAAAATATTGTTGCACTCTTTTATCCATAATAGATTACAAATAAAACTTGAGTCAATTAACCTTAACGTTGACTTTCCCAGCTGGTATTCCATATTGCAATGTGAATCTCGTGATTAACATTAAATGTATTGATGCTCGAATCTGGAATGCTGGGAAGTAGGAAACCTGCAAGATCTATCTTCAAAACAATAGAAATGAAATTGTTTGTGTTGAAAACAACCTCATACATGCTTTCATGCTTTTTTTTTTAAATGTGGAATTTTGTTAGAATTACTATATGGACACCACATGAAGATATTTTTTAAGAAGTGACACTGAAAAATAGAATTGATCTGCTGTTTCACAACCCAATTTGGATTCACAGTGTACTCATGGAGGCTGTCTGATGGAATTGTGTATTCAGCTGAGTATCACCATGTTGGGAAAACAGCTGATTCAGAACAACCTTTTTGAGATTGGAATACCGTAAGTTTACATCGGATTTTGATTGTAGTACTTTAGTAAAAATACAGGGGGGTGCCAATTTACAATACAATACATCCTGATTTATAATGCGCTTTCACAACAGCTGCAGCTGTAAAAAAGCGCTTTACAAAATTTTTAACATAAAGTAAAATAATAAACACAAAACATAACAAAAAAACACAGACGGTCGTGCAATTTTAACCACTTTTCCCTCATGCTTTGTTGTTTGAAGCACTTCTCAGTGAAAGAGGAGAGAATCAAAGTGTCCTTTCACCAGTGGATCAAAGACGTCATGCTCAAAATGTGCACACGTTGCAACGCTACAAGCTAAGTAAACAAGAAGCTGTAGCGTCCATTTGATGAAAAAAAGGGATTGGTTCACTTCTCCTGTCCCATGTAAATTAGCTTCACTTCCAAGCGGCGACACTCAGTTCCAATTTAGGTATATGGGTTTGTATAACATCCGTGAAACTAGTGACATATCATATGACGGATGTATTTGTATTATTTTGAATAATAACAATAATAAGTATCATCTATTTTCTCTTTTTCTAATAACTGTATAGGTCCTTTTGCACCCCCGTGTATATTTGCATTTTCACCATTCTTCTGAATGTATCTATTCTGGTAGGAATGTGTCAACCGACTGGTCTCGCTTAAATCCCAAGAATACTGTTGTGATGAAAGTATGCAGTCATTGCCATACAATCGTGCAATTAAATCATGTACTTATCTTACAAGGACCTCAACTACATCAAATATTTTGAAAAGCTAGATGCATATTGCTATGCAACACTATTTGAGAGTCCCTGTCTAGTGAATTCAGGGATTTGTTTTTTTTTAAATATATTAAGCATGTTCGAAGTTAACCACTGAAAAAATCCATCCATCCATTTTCCGAACCGCTTAATCCTCACTAAGGTTGCGGGGGATGCTGGAGCCTATCCCAGCCGTCTTCGGGCAGTAGGCGGGGGACACCCTGAACCGGTTGCCAGCCAATCGCATGGCACACATGGACAAACAACCATGCGTGCACACACTCACACCTAGGGACAATTTTAGTACGTTCAATCAGCCTGACATGCATGTTTTTGGAACGTGGGAGGAAACCGGAGCACCCGGAGAAAACCCACGCAGGCCCGGGGAGAACATGCAAACTCCACACAGGGAGGCCGGAGCTGGAATTGAACCCAGTACCTCTGCACTGTGAAGTCGACGTGCTAACCACTGGACTACCGGGCCGCCCACTGAAAACATGCTAATGCTTAAAGCTATGTGGCACTCTGGACATTTGGTGTTCAACTATTTTCACCATTTCAATTTTTCCAGATATTTTTTTTTTTTTTGTGGAGGGTGTTTCTAAACGGGGCTCACATGAGTCGCCTCTCTGACAGTATATGTGATCGGCTCTGGCTCCAAGGTCCTCATGGCAGGGGAAAAAAATGCAAATTGAGATATTCATGTATTACAATTCAACACTTAACTCCCTTTAAAATGATATACAGTATAATACATGGAAGTACCCCAAAAATACTACAAAGCGATAACAATTGTAATGTTGTCGGATTGAAATCCTTAGTTTTGGGGGGGGGAAAAATACATTGCGAGATACTTTCATAAGTTTCTTCATCGTTATCCTATTTTTCAAAAGGTCTGGATCATCGGAAAGATTGCTAAAACACAGCTCTTGTGCATGTTTTGTATTAATAAATTATTTTTGTCCACGCTTTGAGAGTCTGATTCTGTCCAGATCATTTCGGAATTTGGGACACATTGTATTTATTTGTTTTTTTTGTTTTTGTTTTTTTTTAAACAATGTTGAAGCATTTGTAATGGATGAAATAATTTCATAATGTTAGTCGGAATTTGCGTCATAAGAAAGCCAGCGGCAACGTATGCCAATATGATCTTTTTGATGGTCGTTTGTCAACTGTAAATTTGTGGAAAAATTCTAGATGTGGAACTCGCATGTGGTGGGTTACTGGATCAATATGAAAACTCGGCTAAATGCGATCAGCTCGATGGACATTAGTCAACGCATTACAGCAAAGTTATTACTGTTAAAATTATTGGTAGCGTTTATAAATGACTACAGTTCCAATACATTGTGTACATAGCGTAAAATATGTTTTTTTTGTGTGCATGCATGGTCTGAGGATGTTCTAAATTTGTTCGCCAAATATGCAGAAACTCAAGTACTTACCAATTAGTGGTGCGTACGCACATTCGTAAATGATTGCAATCAACAGGACCAATATGTTTCTTTCGAATTGAAAAATTTAAAGGATCTCCATTTGTCCATTCCACAGCAAGCTAAAGAAACTTATTCGCTACATCCAGTCAAAGCAAAGCACTTTTCAAGAGGAAGAGAGGCAGAAGAAGTTGCAGAGATATGAAACTGACCAGTTTCTGGAGCCATTTTCAGGATTAACACCTGAATATATGGAAATGAGTGAGTACCACAAATGAAAATATCATTTTATTGACACGTGTACACAAACGGTGTAGTTTCTCTCACTTCTCTTTAGTGAATCTGTGTATCTGTTTAATCATGCATTCATGTGTCTTTTTACAAAATATCCAAGAATAATTACCAACCAGCAATATATCCAAAGGATATTTCCAGACAATGCCCTGTAAAAGGAGGACATTTGACAATTGACGTGACATCTCTGCAAGCAAGCTGGCATCTTCAGCTTTCTAATGCACCACATATTTCAGCAGCATATGTGACCGAACCTTGCCAATGGCACAAAAACAGCCCTATCATATCACAGATGCTGGCTTATAAACTTTGCGTCCACAACAGTGCAGATGGTTCTTTTCCTCTTCGGCCTCAAAGAAATGATGTCCACAATTTCCCATAACAATTTGAAATGCAGCGGCCCGGTAGTCCAGTGGTTAGCACGTCGACTTCACAGTGCAGAGGTATCGGGTTCAATTCCAGCTCCGACCTCCCTGTGTGGAGTTTGAATGTTCTCCGGCCCTGCGTGGGTTTTCTCCGGCTACTCCGATTTCCTCCCGCATTCCAAAAACATGCATGGCAGGCTGATTGGTCACTCTAGATTGTCCCTAGGTGTGGGTGTGGGCGTGCATGGTTGTTCGTCTCTGTGTGCCCTGCGATTGGCTGGCAACCAATTCGGGGTGTTCCCTGCCTACTGCCGAGGACAGCTGGGATGGGCTCCAGCAACCCCCACGACCCTAGTGAGGATAAAGCGGTTCGGAAGATCAATGAATGAATAAATGAATGAATGAATGAATTTGAAATGCAAACTCGCATGGCAGGTTAATGGAACACTCAAAATTGTCCCCCGGTGGAAGTGTGATCGCGAATGGTTGTTTGTCTCTGTGTGCCCTGCGATTGGCTGGCAACCAGTTCAGGGTGTCCCCCGCCTACTGCTCGAACACGGCTGGGATCGGCTCCAGCATGCCCGCAACCGTCTAGGAAAAAGCGAATTAGAAAATGGATGCATGGACAACATTTGAACTTCATTGCAATTGGGTTTGCAGTTTGAAAAGGCCCAACGTTACTGAAATTGAGGTTTGTATTTTTATTGTTATTAAAAACAACGAATGGATCTGTGAAGTATTTGAGAAGAGTTGTGCCAAAAGATGAAGCTCTCAAATTACCCCTTCATCTACAGTATGTGCCCACTCTCACCTATGGTGACAAGCTTCAAGATAAGATATCCTTCATTTGTCCCACACTGGGGAAATTTACAGTCTACTGCAGCAAAATTGGGGGTAGAAAGAAGAAAGAAGAAAAGCAAAGTGTTTGCATTCACAATAAAATGTT
>CAAKHF010024484.1:27742-75229 GCA_901007745.1 Hippocampus kuda | reverse complement strand
TTGCCCACCACAAAACACTCCGGAGGGAGGTACCTGGACAGACACACACACACACACACACACACACACACACACACACACACACACACACACACACACACACACACACACACACACACACACACACACACACACACACACACATTATTGTTGCACAATGCAAAGCCCTGACGGCACCGAGCCGACACGCTAGCAGTCGCGGTTGCGAGTTTCTACCAGTAGGTGCCCGCTCCCTGAGATGTGAGGTCCATCCCGTCGACGCCGTAGTTGTCGTCATCCATAATCTTTGACAGGCCAAAGTCTGTGATTTTGATTTCGCCACATGCAGTTCCATCCACTAATAAGATGTTGCCTGCAGCGTTTGGCACAATGTACAAGACAAACGGGAGTCGGACATTTAGGCAATCCAGAGTCAGTCGGTACAAGTCATCAAAAAATGGACATCCGTACCAATGGGACGCGTGCGTTGGCAAAAGTTGCATAACCTCCCGTTTCAGGATTTGAGTCATGAAACATTCGATGGAAAATGTGATTTTGAAGCATGCGTATGCAAATAGTTTGGTCTCCGGTAGGCGCGCAAACCCATCAAGTGTGAACGTGCACAACCCAGCGGGTCTTTTTTTGAGCCGCCTATTTCCGTCTGCTGCGGTGAGCAGTGGCTCAATTCCACGAGCGCCATCAAAACAAGCAGAGCTCTTGGGGACCTTTCAAATACACGTTTAAAGTGCGCTCTAGTTCTTGATCCTCAGGGTGTTTATTTTTATTATTAAGGCACCGGGGAACCGTTTTAAACTTGTGAAAATGTCTTCTTGAAGTCAACTTCTTCGCATGTTCCCAATTCCACTCACCGGGCTTGAGGTCGTAGTGAATGATGGGCGGTTTAATCTCGTTGAGGTAGCGCAGCGCGCTGACAATCTGCATGACGATGGAGCGGGCCTCCTTCTCGGACATCAGCTTGTTTTGCTTCAGGTAGAAGTCCAGGTCGTTGCCTTCGCAGAACTCCAGAACTGTACAGAACCTGGAGGGGAAAGAGAGTGCGGACATGACAAAACTATCAGTGAACTGTCGCGGATAAGGTTGACAGAAAATAACGGAGCTTGGACCCGCACCCAAACTCCGCCTCGGCCGTTTAAAATCGGAGAGCCGAATGGGTTCCCACTTGTCGAACAAAAGGAAAAATCCAATTTGAGCCAAACGGTCAACGGAGCGGATTTAGTATCAGGCCCACTTGAACTTTGTGACCTTTTGCTTCATTGCGGGCTTCAAACATCAAGGTCTAAAATTTAAATGTAAATTTCCCCAGTGTGGGACAAATAAAGGATATCTTATCTTATCTTAAAAGTGGATTTCGTTGTGGAGAGTCCACACCAAGCGGCACGAAATTCCTACGATATTTGAACGACCTCGGGGTGCGGTGGAGCCAGCTCCCGGTCAAAGGTGACTCACGTGTCAGTATCCAGGGAGAAATAGTCGTAGAGTTTGACTATTCTGGGATGGTCCAGCTGTTTGTGTATCCGGTACTCTCTGCACGCGTGCCTGGGAGGGCATAAAGGACAAACGCCATTTTGTTTGCGGCGCCAGCGGGTGCGTCGTCGGATTCAAAAGTCGCCGGCGCCTACTTGTGGTAGTTCTCTTTTTTCTCCTCCCTCCAGTTCTTGTTGAGCTGGTGGATTTTAACAGCCGCGTAGCGCTGCTCAAACAAGTCAAAAGCCTGCCGGGTGACAAGGCAAACACGCATTTGTAGCGCGACGTGCTGAGCGAAAGACGCAGCCGGCGCGGCCTTCGGAGACTTTTACCTTGTAGACTTCGCTGAAGCCGCCCCTGCCCAGCAAGTGCAGCAATAGGTACCTTTCGTTCAGTGTGGGATGGTCTTTAAAGCTGCGTGAGGTCGGAGGCGAGCCAAGTCAGACAGGCTTGTGCCTTTGCCTCCATTTGTGAAGCAAATCTCTTTCAACGCCCTTTCGGAAACGAACGGCCGGAGTTTGGACTTACGCCGAGCTGTCCTCGTTGTTGATCCTCTTCAGCTCTCTGATGTGGAGGTTCCTCACGCGCTCCAAGCGCTCCAGCTCCGCTTGTATCTCAGCCTCCTCCTGCACAAGAACGCACCACTTCTAACCATTTCGGCCTTTTCTGTCCTGAATTCGGGAGATTTGGCAAAACGCCGTCTTCGGTGTGCAGGCGAGAAGGAGAAAACGGCACGAAATATGCTTTGCTACCGACCTTCTTCAGATGTCCAAGGCGAAGCTTGAAGATCTCTTCCTGCTCATGGTACTCAGCAAGGGTCAATCTAAAACAAATACACGACGCTCATGAAAAAAAGAGTTTGGGCCAACGTTGCTGACAAGTCTCCTTTGGTGTCACTCACAGCTGGGGCAGCGACGGCTTGAGGAAAGGGTCGGAATCGTTGCCGTTGACCACCTTGCTTTTCCTCTGCTTGGGTTCCGAGGTTGAGGCCACAGAGAGGGAGGGCGACGCGGGGTTGGGCGGCTTCCTCTTGGCGAGCAGCTTTCGCTGTCGCTCGATGTCCTCTCTCTGCTGGTTGATGCCTTCTTGTTGCCTGCGCACAGCCGTGCGTTTGTTTTGCGCCGCCAAACGCGCCCTCCCAAGGTAAAGGACGGCGCTGATGCACGTGGAGACGGGCTCTCACTTGATCAGGTTCTGGAATGCGTATCCGTCGGTCCACTGCTCGGTGTAGGACGCTCCGTGTCTCACCGTGGTGAAATGGCCGAGACGCAGGCGGTCCTGCATGCTCTTCTCACGGCACGACTGCTTCTCCTGGGTGCTCTGTCCAAATGGAAGCGGGGACATGCGCTAACACCATTCGACATGAAGAGCGTGACAGCAATTTCTCTCTTTTTTTTTTTTCCCCTTCGATAATACCTCACATATGGATATGCTCTTATTTGATGGTTCGATACTTTGGGTGTTTGATGAAGATGACGTTTTTGGGGAAAATGAGATTGCATACACTGGAAGTAGGAGTACAACATGTCATGAAGGTCGTTGAAAAGGATGTGTTGTTAACCGCTACCTCCTCTGAAGGGATTACAAGTAACCCAATTAACCAAAATGCGAGTAACAATATGCTGATTTTGTTCATTTTAAATGGCTTCTCTGAGAACACCGAATGAATATGTCTTTTGTTTGATTACAGGGTTGTTCAATTCACATTTTTTCCTGTATCGTGTTCTGGGTGTGCTATTGGCCCAAATGATCTTGCCTTCTTTATTATTATTTTTACAGTCTTGAGACAAAATATTCAAAACATGACCGCTATTTCGGTATTTTGATACAATTAGGCCGAGAGTCCGCTCGTGTGCCGAACTGAATCAAATAACGCCAACGTGCTTCTCAACGGAGCTTCCGCACACATCTCAAGATAGTTCAACCTAAAAGGCATGCAAGAGGAGAATGTGGCTGCGCTCAGAAACCGACCTTCTCGATGAGGAGTTTCTTGCTCATAGTAATACACTTGTTGAGCCTCTCCTTGTATTTCTCCAGGAGTTTTTGTTGTTCGTCAATCTGCCTCCGCAGGTCACAGTTAGCCTGTGTGGGATTAAAAAAAAAAAAAAAAAAAAAGGATGGGCGAGAGTTCCTGCGCACGATGGAGTAAACAGAAATAAAACATGGCCAAGCACGTTCAACGGACTAAAGGGTTGGAGCGTGTCTGTGCCAACGACTATCCGGTCGCCAGAGGAGCATCGGTGGTCGAAAGCTGACTGCTGTTGGACCTGAGAAAGGGCGTCACTCGCACTCCAGTTCAACTTCAACCCAAAGGTATATTTTTCAAATCTGGCTCCTGAACTCATCCAAGGACATCGTTATGGACTTTGTAGGCTGGAAGTCAAAATTCTCAACTCTAATTCTCGCAAAGTGGAACAGTCGAGAATAAGTCAGGGGTCTCGCCCAACCAGGAAGCAGTGTTAATCAAGAACTGCGGAAAATACAAAAATGTTTGCGTCCATCTAACGTGTGCTTGTTGGTAACTCCGAGGGGGTGTGGATCTTCAACCCACCCTGAGAAGATCATCTATTCGTCCCTCTTTCTTCTCCAGGTCCAGGCTCTTGTTGCTCTCGAGGGCAGCAAGTTTCAGTCCTGTCAATTCCGTCTCAAATTGCGGAAGAAAAGGATTTCGGTTGAGTGACATCATAGCACAGGAAATAACACAAAGCTTCGGGAAGAACCGCGCGCGCGCGCGTGTGAGAGATGACGATGCTTCGCAATACCTGCGCAAATTTACTGGATCTGGGATTGTGTTCCCCAAAACACAAACTGGTGGGGGAGGAGCTGTTCTGGCGGATCTGCAACGACGGCATCGTTGTTGTTAAAACTGCGTAAGTGACGTCGAGTCTCGATGCAACGTGTAGTCATGTTCGACGCTTACAATTGAGCCAGGCGCCGAGTGCGAGTTCTGCGGAGAGCGGCGAGCTGATGGCAGGCCTCGAACCGGACTCGAGCCATTTCCACCCTGGAACTTTGCAGGGACAAGAAAATGAATGAATTGTGATTGACATGAAAGGAAACCAGAAGCGTTTTGAGTGACGAAAGCTAAAGCGGGCCTCACATCGAAGTAGTCGCTGATCTTGGGGCCGCGCGTAGAAGACTTCCCTGCATGATGAATTGGAAGACAAGACGATCACAAATCATACAAAGGCCAAAAAAAAAAAAAAAAAGATTTGTGTTGTGCAGGTTTCCAAACCTTGACTGCTCTCGGAATAGGTGTCAGCTTTCCTTTTCCTCCCTCTGGATGATTCCGAGTGCTTCTTCTCTGGGGTCTGTAAGTCGACACGGAGCGGAGGAGAGAAAATGCTTAGGCCCCCTGAGTTTTACCTACCAAGGCTCCTGTGGCGGCTTTCGACAGGAAGAGAGAGTACATACTGAGTATGCGGGGGAGCTCCCTCTTTTCATATCAGAATTCTATGCAGAGAAGAGAAGGAAATGTGCAGGTAGTGCGAGAGACAGAGAAACAAGTGGGTCGAGCACAAAAATAACTGAAAGAAAGACAATCCAGTCCCCTAGAAATCAGACCAACTGTTCTTTTGTACTTATGTGGCTAATTATTCACAGTTTTTCTTTTTATTAACTTTACTTTGTGCGTCCGTTTGTTTATGTGTGACCAAGGAAGTCCTTACTAATTCTGGGGGAGGTGGAAAAAATATTTGCCTTCAGATATGCACACACGGCGAGACAAATCTCAATCTGTAATCATTTGAAATGTATTTGGAGGGTCAGAAGCCGTTCCACCAAATTTCTTCTGGATTTGAATTCAGCCTGCAAACATGGATGCAATTCAAAAACGCATAAGCCGTCAAACAAGGTTGCCATGACTTGTGCTAATCTGGCATCCTAAAATGAAGGTTCAGATCATGAAGATCCAAGAAAACGAAACTGGAAAAATAAAATTGGTAGAAGGGGTCCTCACTTAACGTTAACCAACTGAGTGTGCCTTCTTGCGCCTTTCGTAACCTCGAATCCTCGTATGTCGGCAAGGTCGCAGAATGACGACCTGCGTCTCCAGTGGTTTCAAAAGTGACAAATGTTTCAGCCCCGTTTGAAGTCTGCACTTTTCGAGTGGCCTTACGACATGCCAAATATGACGGTGACAATAAAATGGCCAATGCATGCGAGCTACCTCAGACTCCTTGTCGCTGGACGAGCCGAGACTTCCGTAGCTGTGGTTGGACGACTCGTTGGTGAGACCCTGCAAACCAGCACAAAGGACCATTCAGAAAAATAAGTGGACATATGACTGTGTGGTGGGTGGATATGCGCAAAACAAAGATCATTCTCAAGATGTTCGGGAGCAAATGAGCTCTTCAGTTATTTGGTGTGTCACTTGGCCATTTTCCAGCACATGGACTGTATCACAGAACTGAAATCCACACTCATATTTCACTTTCGTCTGTTCACGAAAAAAACATTTCCACTTGTAAGATAACTTTGGTGTAGCCTCCGTTTGAGCAAGTGCCTGACTGAATACTCACCGAATCACACTATTTGACAACGCATGCATTTGTTTATCAGTCTTTAGGTTCAAATGCAAACAGGTTGCACAAAAGGGCTGCCGGGCTAGCTTGACCGCCACGGTCCCTGCGTTGACTAGCTTTGTGTCCACTGTGTGTGACGCAGAAAAACAAGACTTTCTGCGGTGTGCCGTTACCTTGGCACCTCCACTCATGCTCCCAGTGCTGCCTCCTGTGTTGCCACTGACAGCTCCCGTGAACCTGGCCTCGAGAAGCTCCTGTCTCCGGGGGTCCAAGCTATGCAGCTCCTCCATGGGGCCTGGTGCAAGATTACACGCGTCAAAACAAAACGAAACTGTGTAACAAAAAGAAGGAATGAAGGCAGACAAAGTGACTGGGAAGGAATGAAGTGACAGTATATCATGTAGGCGAACGGAGGGTGTCATAAAGGCAGTACTGCAGGTGGCTCATTAAAAGATGCACTGTCATGCAACGATGACCAATGACATTGGGAGGCGGCACTGCTGATTCTAACAGGAGACAGCAGACTCCATGAAACAAGAAGCAGAGGAGGCTAATTTTAACCCCAAAAAAATCTTATTCAACTGCTGCATCTCATTATGTCACTGCACTATGCCTGCCTAACTAGTATGCCATATGGTAATAACTAAAAACAGTTCAGATTGGGCAAGAATCGCTTTTTAAATCAGGTTACATGCATTCCCCGAAATAGTCTTGCATGACAAAAAACAAAACAAAACTAAACCAATTGCTTTAGACGAAAATATCCTCACTCTATGTTAGTGAACCTATCTCATAGACTGCACAGCCACGACAGTAAATAAACAGCCTGCCCGAGTCTTGATTTGTGACATTCTCTCTCCAGGGAGAGAAGCTCAGGTTTTCTGCACCCGACTGCCTATTGATGCTGCAGGCTGCGGGCTTCCTTATTGGATATTATCTGGCTGTCATCGTTACATAGCTTTTGGCACCAGGGCATGCCCGAAAAGGAATAATGGCTATTATGAAACCCTCAAGCATCGTACCACGGCACACAACAAGGCCTGTGCCAGGTTATTTGAGGACAAAGGACCGTGTGTGTGACTTGGGCTACATTTGCTGGATATACATTACATACATCTATGTATGGGTTTACTGTATATATAATTTAAATGACTTTTCCAAATTCAATACCGAACCTCACGGTTATTTCCTTTTTTTAAATAACGTTACCTTTAAAATGTAAAGACTCCGGTCGCACTCCTACATTACAACCGACTAATAATTCACGAGTTCTTTCGCCACAAATCAAACTAAACAGTGAATGGCCTCTGACGGGCATGTCGAAAATTATAGTTCATTTTAAGAATCGGTTAAATGCCCAGCATCACGAGCGTCGCAGCGCGCACGCCAACTAAGTAGTTGTAATTAAACTACAGCTGGCCACCAAACAGTACCAAACGTCGACAACTATGCAACGAATGACGACAAATCCAGTCATGAGACCCTCTACAGTCCAACACCAGAGGCCACATTTAAGATAGCGCTGCCTTTGTGCACAGGACGTGATAGCTCGAAGCTACGTTCGACTAGCCGTCAACACAAGTGACAGCTGACGTTTGGCTTCCAGTACACGCACCATCAGTGAACTTGACATCCATTTTCACTCCGACAAATGTTAGCGCGACATTGCTCGAAAAAAGCCACATCGCCTCTCTCACGAAAACGCAAATTCGGCGCATAAAGACAGCCGTCCGAACACTTGTCGAGCTCCATGTACCTTCCTTGAGCTTTGCGGTCGCCGTTATATGTTGTTGAGAAATCGTAGGGGAGGAGGAGAGCTGCGACCAAGATGGCGTCGCCTCCAAACTTCCACCACCACTTCCACTGTTACTTTGGACACTCATCAAGCCACTTTGCCGACGAGAGGAGCCTTCCCGCACACGGTCGGTCGAGGAAACGCCGAGCTGCCTTCCATCGAGTCACACCTGCTCTCGTCTTCCCCGAAACCCGGCCGGTGACTTTCGTTGGTTTTCGCTAAACGTCTCCTATGTTGCAGTCGTAGAGGAGCGGCTTCCTCGGAGGCTCGATGGAGCGGATCCAGCGTAATAACCTTTGCATGATGACCGAGCGACTACACCGCGCGGCGCGCCTGTCAGCATCCACTTCTCGAACGGGGCTTTGATTCCAATAGGCGGCTATCGCGAGGCCAGCACTCACCTAGCGGCGAGATGAGCGGGAATGAGGAAGGAGGGTGGGGGGGGGGGGCGTGACACTAACGAGGCACTGATCTGGGATCGTTTCTTTGGCCTTGACACCAACCGTATGCTCCCCGGAAGGCGCCGCTTCACGTTGACTCGAGAACAGCTTCTCGCTTGGACGAAAACAACAAACACCCCGAAAAAAATGGCAGAAACCTCTGGAGGGGACCAGACAATTGACACCTACTATAATACAGTACAGTACACGTGGGCGCGCGTATAGATATGATAGAAAGATATGTAACCAGCTATCACCTAAAAAATACTTGGCTTACAAGTACTGTACCATCATAATGACCAACAATAATATATAGTATAGCTCATAGTAGGCCCCGTGTGCTCATCAGAAACATTAATTGTCAACTACACTAGAGTGGGCCTGCATCCCAGTGATCGGTAATAACGCTAAACTTTCAGAATCATTCATTCATCATCCGAACCGCTTCATCCTCACTAGGGTCGCGGGGGTGCTGGAGCCTATCCCAGCTGTCTTCAGGCAGTAGGCGGGGGACACCCCGAATTGGTAGCCAGCCAATCGCAATTTTCAGAATCACGGGTTTAAATTTTGTGAACGTGAATGGTTGTCTTTATGTGTCCTGAGATTGGCTGGCGACAAGTCCAGAGTGTATCGGCCTTCCACTGAAGGCCACTCCATCACACCTGTGACCCAAGTGAGGAGAAGCATTTAAGATGGATGGAGATGCTATACATCAAGGGCTTTGTGTGAAAAAAAATTTCCGTGGCCACTAAAACGATTTTAGATTTTCAAGTGTGTTACAGCGGCGCGCAGTGAGGATCATAGCTGGTGAGCCACTGACGTTATGATCAGTTTCACAATTTCATGAACCAAACATAGTCGCACATTTGCCATTAAATTTGCAGCTTGACATTTACTGGTAAACTAGTTGTTTTCTAGTTCCAATTGATTTCTGTATCGGACGGTACTCGAGGCTGCAATATCTGTATCGTATCAGAAGTGAAAAAGTTGTATCGGGGAAACCCAGACCGAGTCCAAGTCATGTGTATACCTGTATGTATTTTTAGGGGACAGTGGGGATGGTCTTCGTGCGAGCATTTGAAGCATTCCAGAGAACTGTTGGTGTATGAAAGATTGAAACATTATAAGAACGGTGAGAGTGGCATTTGGTCGTTTGGTCGCACTCGAAGATCCCGTGACTCATCAGCGCTGATGACTCTGCTGAGCAAGTCTGGTTCCATTCCTCTCATCATCACTCACGCTTCTGCTCTTTGCTTGACCTTACGAAGAGGAAATGTACTGTATATAAAAAACATGTGCAAAAAACGAACAAACAAAAAGACCTCCCAGAACAAAACATGACTGCACAGATATTAGGGCTCAATTTCATACTCAATTAGACCATTTTGAAAGGGAGAGTTTAGTTTGGTTTTAAAATACTGAATATCATTTCTGATCTTTGTTCAAGCGTACTGTGTGCTTTGTATTTTGGCATTGTGCGATCCACAAAGTGTGCATGTCTGCATTCGTTAGGGTTTTGGTTGCAGGGAGATGTGTGCAGGTGGGACGCTATAGTGATCCATCCTGAGCAGCGTAAGGTCTTTTGTTCCCAATTTGGTGCAGTGCATCAATATGCTGTTGCCTCCTTGTCGGGTTGTAGGCACAAGGAGATCAAAATATGTTTCAGCAGTCAGGTATTTGAACCACATTTTGTCCTTTTGTTACCTTTGCAACACCACGGTTCAGTCAGTGTTTCAATGTAGATACAGTTGGGATAACAGCTAACCCCACATTTGAAAATAGAACTGGATCGTACATCCAGGTTGCTAATTATGAACACGCAAGTCTCCCCAGCCCATGTCAAACCAGTGTAGGAGTCATTTCATAACTACACTTGTCGTTCGGGATCAGAGAAGAGACAAAGGCACAATCATCCTGCAACTCATAAGCACCTGCCCGCGGTAATCGTTTTTTGTTTTTTTTCCTCGGGCCAAATGGTTTCCTTGGTAACAGAGCAATAGTCTTCAAGCTATGAGGAGGATTCTATAAATTGACTACCGAACTATGTTGCACTATAATCCGCAGCAACACATACACACACACACACACACTTTTGGATGTCCTCCCAGGCTGCAGGGCATTCCAGGACATTCTGTCTGACGTTTGATAAATTACCTCCAAAACTGCCATTTTTATTGAACAATACAATATGTGGCCACAAAGTTAAGATTAAATACAAAGACTGTGTCCCAAAAAAATCTGACTTAAAAGGATTAGGCTCGGTTTTGATGGACACTGCCAGAGAGTTAATACTTTAACCGTGTTATTGTGGTCGGAAAAGCGCAGTTTAAAGTATGGAAAGGTCTTTGTTTTGGTCATCTTATTTAGCTGAATGAAAAGGGTAACAATTTGTGATCTCAATCGGTAAGTGATGAGTGTATAATGTTATATAAAAAGCATATGTTTGCGGTCGCTGAAAGTTAAAGAATGTGCTTCGGTTATACGAATGATTTATGAGCTGCAAATAATGAATACATCCCCAAACGGAAGTAATAAAACAACTGCTGGAGATGGACAATTTGTGCAAGAGATATATATGTTTATTGTGTTTTCATAATTTATGGTCTTGCTACAGTGAGTCTATACAGCAACATATATATATATATATATATATATATATATATATATATATATATATATATATATATATTTTGTCTTATTATGAAGTCTGGATACTCATCTGATCTTAATTACGGTCACGACAGAAGCTCAGGTAAACATGAGGTTTTTGGATCGAAAGGCCTGTCTTTGCCTTTCATACATCCGGACATATGATCTTAGAAGGTCCTCCATTGTGTGACCCTGAAACGTGGCGTAGCAGTTATCAGCAATCGTTCTTTTTGGAAACCAATGACTTTGAATCGGGAGAATAAAAGTGGTCGCTCACCTGTGAGGTTTCACAGACAAAGACGTTCCCTCGGACCACGGTGCCGATGGTCATCTGGAAGAAGCCGCCCACGCTGTGGCACTCTGTGATGCGACTGAACGGGTGCATGACCAGCAACTCCTGCAAGGTTCATATCATAAGCCAAGATATTAAGAAGTCGATGCTTAGGAATGAGGTAAAACATTTATAAATAAAATAAATTGTGAGCCAGGGCATCATCATCATCATCATCAGTGAGCGCTGGTGGTTCGTGTGCATACCTTTGACTTTGGGTCGATTAAGCTTACACCTTGCTTGCTGATGGCAATCCAAACGGTACTCGGGTAGCTTGACTCGCATGTTTGCTGCAAAAATGGGAATGTCATCACGAACGGTGTCGCGGGGGCAATTGGCATCGACGCTCTAATCGCCCGCGGATGTGTCTTTCACCCCTATAACGCACTTTAACTTCAAAGAAGGTACAGCCGAAGGTCGGCCAGCTCGATATGGCTTGCAGGAAGGCAATTTTGCATTCCTCCACCGTGATGCCACTCTGCTTGTTGTAGGACGACATGATGTGCTGCAAAGACGAACCAAAACGACACACGACTCATCTTCCTGGGATGTCAAACTGCACAAAGCGCTCCAAGTATTGACATGGAGCGCACGCTTTTGAATGCGCCGCTTGCCACCCTCGGCTACCTTCTTCCATTCCTCAGGGGAAGCACTTTTGATCTGGTCAGCGGGGACCAAGTCTCTCAGCATTTTGGGGATCATGACAAACTGTGACCTGTCGGAGTCCACTTTGGCTCTGAAAAGCAGGCCACCGAGCTTGATCATGTCCTCCTTGCTGCACTTGTGATAGCCCAGGAGATATTTCGGCAGCTCCTTTACGGCGGCATTGAAGAACATGTTCAAGTGACCATGTTGAAAATGATTGAGCACAATCTGGAGTGGTCGTGAAAGCGAGTTTTGATACCTGTGGGAAATGGAAGGTGAGGTCTGCAACCAAGTCTTTGCCTGGTATCACGTTGAACCAGAGCTTCCTCTTAAAAATCAGAGCGTAGGCTAAGGGGCCTGGTGAGGAAAACGTCAATGAGAGACCATCGGGGAAGCTGAGAAAATCCGGAATTAAAACAGCGCGTCTGGATGATATTTTACCTTCTCGGACTTTTTTCCCTTTCTTTGAAATATCGGATGCCTCCCGTAAACTGTCAAAGAAATACGTCTGCTCAGCCAAGCTCAGCATCTGAAGTCAAAAGAAAACATTTTAGAAAGTGCTCCCCACTCCTTTGTCCTTGCGTGCCAGTTCAGAGCCAACTTGCGCGGAAAACAAGGCACGTACGCACCTTATTTGGCGTTTTCAAATAGAGGCCGTAGCCATCGGGCGAGCTCAGTTTTAGCTGAGAAGCGATACTGTAGCAAAGATCTTGGATTGTGGTCATGGATGTCACCTCGAAAAGCTGGAAAAGAGCGCGACGGGGAGGGAAGAGAGCAGATCTCAGTGGAAAAGTGTCTACCTAGATGGACTTGGAATCTTACTAAACAAGAGTTTAGTTTTCGGTGAAAAGCAGGATCATCTCAAAGTGCGGAGGATAGTTTTGCGACTCACCTCATTGGTGTCATTTGGGAGGTGAATTTTGTGGAAAATGAGGGTGCTGTTCTGCTGGATGGCATCGACTTCGACCATAGGTGGCGGACGTTTCCTGGGCTCCTTACTGAGCACGTCAAACATGCAGGAGACAAATGTTCAACAGTGCCAATTTCAATCTCTCTGGCGCACCGTAGGGAATTGCGCAATGGCGAGAGGAGAGGACCCGACGACTTGTTGTTGCAATCTTCTTCATTGGACACTCGGTTGTAAACACCCCGAAATGGAAATGGGATCCAAAACAAGACATGTATGAAACTTTCAAAATCTATGTACACTCCCCTCCGGAAGCACTGGAGCAGTAGCCTAATACCTCTTTTTTTAGTTTTATTTTGTCCATATATAAGCAGGTATGTTTTCAAGCGCATCCTGACCTGCGCATTTGCTGCAGCCTCTGGAGACATCCTGCAGCCAGGGGTTCTCTGCGTCGTGACTCCAGGAAACGTTGAGCATGCCTCATCAAATACTGACTGGGCGGGAACAAGCCCGAACACAACCACATCAGCTGCCACCCGCGCTCCATGCTCAACCTGCGCACAGCAAATAAGTTTGGTGGCCTTTAGGAATCGAGTGACTTTGTCGCAAACTATCCGACGCACGCGCAGGCAGACTGTGATGACCTGTTGTTGTTACTGGTCATCTGTCTCATGATCTGGCAGTAGATCTCATCCTGCAGAAGCTCGTGTTGCGTCGCGGGGCCAAAGATCTGGTCGGTCAACTCTAACGGACTGCGAACCTGTTTGATGGGGTAGTCACCCATGTACTTCAAAATGGGTAGCGACCGACGTCAAGGACTCATTCACACTGTCGTCAGAATCACACCGAAATCCTTTATAATCCAGGTGGCATATCATCAATTTCCACTTCATGCCCAGTTCACGACAGATAACGCAATCGAAAACGGATGGCTCATTTTTCAATCGCGACACCACGCTACTTCAAAATGAGAGGTTCGCACACAATCTGCTCGGTCAAAGACTAATGCTGCTATTCAAACGGGTGTTGCAACGGCAGTTGGCGATGAGGATATCAGTGAAGGCACTGCAGGCGATGGAGTTCAGCTCAGAGTTGCGGACCAGACTCTTCATGAGTGGCTGCTTCAGCGGTTCTCTTGAACACACCCACAGCCTTTCCTTACCTAGAGGTCTGTGACAGAGTGAGGGGGGGGGGGGTTAGACATATATTTTGGGGTCCCCGCAGACATCAATAGGGGCCAGTGAAGCGCAAAATCTTTAGCGTGGCTTTTATTTTAGCACCGGCAAATGCATTGGAAACTCCGCACTAAATCAAACATTTGCTCTATAACTGCAAAATCGAGGTCGACACCACTGATTCTAACATCCGTGTTGCATCAACTCGGTCAATACGGGCAACACAGATTCTCAGAAACTGTGGTTACACAACACAATATTTGTGCACTGATTAGAAGATATTTAACTCTGACTTGTAAAGATTGCAGGCATTTTGTTAAGGAGCAATTCATTCCACTTTCGACATTTGATTCAGGTTTCGCTGTTCAATATAATGTACATGTGTTCGAATTATGGCTGACAAAAGAAATTTGGGCGAGGGAAATCAGCCGTAGGCTGAGAAATCACCTGGACGCACAGTTCTTAAGGATTTTAAGCTTGACTGGCTTCAACACACTTATTCGGAACACAACTGTCAATGCCTGCACTTGGACATAAACTGTACATATAGTCTACGTCCAGCAATTGAAAAACGTTGTATCGTGTCTGTATGGTAAAAAGAAAACATATCACCTAAAATGGTCAAGCGCAAACTCTCTTAAAGAGACAGGAGCAACTGTTTCTTCTCTTTGGGGCCCACTTTGTGTAACAGATGATTTACTCTGGCCTGGACTGAGCAGCTCCTGATCAGGACATTGAAACGAAAACGAGAATTCATTTGTTGTCGTCCACACCACTTCCAATACGTCAATATTATCCATGTATAATATTGAAAATGTGGTCCAAAAGATGCCATCCAGTCCAAATGCTCAATGATATCTTCTTGGCCAAATCAAATATGATTCAAGATACAATACCAGCACGTCCTCAGTGGGTCTGCTGAGAGTTGGGAGAAACTGCAGCGCATCCTTGTAGATGGCACCACTGCTATTTGTCTTCTGATTTGTAGCTTTGACCACATTCTTGTCAGAGGAATACTCCTGATCATTTTCTATCAACAAGAGGTCTCCTTGTTTATAGCTCAAGAATCGGGGATCATCTGTTGGCGGGGTGCAGCATAAAGGTCAGACGTTCTTCATGCTTGTGTCTCTCGGGTTACGAGAAATGCTCGAAACTCCGACCTGATTTATTGGAATCCTGCTGGGCAAGCGCAAACATCGAGCGGGCTCGTAGTCCACTCAAGTTTTGCTCGACAAGCGCAGCCATGTCATCCGCTTCGCCACACATGAGCACAAATTCCCCTCCAACTGTGGATACACTCACCGACTGGTCACTTCAAAACGACATCATGAGAACAAGTCAGAGCTGCGTCAGTATGACTTACCCCAAATTATAACGCGGGCAGCACAGGTTGAAAACATGGACCCTACCTCAACTTTCTGACTTCTTTTACCTCCAGGTAAGGCAGCTCAAGGAGTTTCTTGTCTCTCCCATCCATGAAGAAGATGCCACTCCAGTTTACAGCCACAACAAACCTGCTTTTGGGCAAAGTAGGTCCTGTGGACGTACATGCGGTGGTGCCTTGACTTAGAAGTTTAATTTGTTACGTGATCACACTTGCAACTCAAAACACGAGTATCTCATAATCATCGTTCCCCATTGAAATGAATGGAAATGCCATGAAGTCGCTCCAGCCTACTTTTTTTTTTTTTTTTTTAGGATAAAATACATGCCTCCAAGCATTGTTACATTGTCTGTCTACATGTGTCGCCTCGCTGTGTGTGTTCAGATACCCGTTGCTGAAAGGGTTGTAACGCTGCGACATTGATGCTAATTGTTAGCCCGACGATGGCGATTTGCATTGTGCGGTAGCATCAAGCTAGCATACTTTCCGAAAGCAAAATTAAGTGGCTGTATTAACTACACAATGAGCAAATCCCTTTGGTGTTTCGTTTGACAGTCACGATGTAAAAATACGCCGCGTGTTGACTCACCTGACACCATTGTAACTTCATAAAACTTGGAGAAGTGGATTGGCCAGTCCACTCGAGCACAGTCAACAAGTTCTCCTTTCACACTCTCTTTGCTCATGGTCCCCTTTGTGTAATCACCCTGTGAAGTGAAGACAAGATTTTGACGGAGGTCTCGCCCAACTCAACTTTTGAATGTGGGCATATGATCCAAAAAACAACCAGGATTACATCTTATGTATCATGTTTGAATGTATTGTATGTACTCACATACGGGACATTGTGTGAGCAGAACATTTGGAAGTATTTGGAATGAAAACAGGGACAGGCGCTCCATTTTGCCTTACCTGCAAGTACGCTGAGCTGATGAGCTGAATCCACTTGGCCATGGATTTGTTCTCGATCAGAGGTATAGCAATGCAGTCCTCAACCACCCTCTGCACATTCTCTTTGCTGTATGTGGAGCCAAACTGGATGTAATAGTGTTTTGTTGCCAGCTGGATATATTCATCCTCCTGAGGAACACATTGCCATGTTCATGACTACTGACAGAAAGTGTTGGGGTTTTTTTTTTTTTGGAAGGGGAGGGAGATACACCTCACACTGGGCTGCAAAGAATTGTTCAAGTGAACCTACTAAGGGCCTGTGACTGTCTACAATACTGTTTTGCAACGCACTGTGATCCGAGCCTCACCTTCTCACTCACGTACTCTCCTGACTTGATGCCCTGAATGACCTGCTTGTAGATGAGATCCGTGCTGACGGAGTCTTCGGCGCAGTTGTGCCAGGGCGTGAACAGCTCTTTGCGGACTGCGAACTGCACAGGGGTGTCCTTCTCCTGCTTGCCCTGTCGCCTCATCTCCTGCTCGCACTGAGACACAGCATCCAACACGTGCTTCCCGCAGCTGCCCAGAGACCACATCTGGAGTCGAAAAGGTCAACGCGATTAGTGTGCTGTCAAATATGCCGTCGCTCTTAAGGTTGACGTGAGATTTAGAAAAGCCGGCCTCCACTAAAATCCCTCTCCTATTTACCAGAGGAAGGAAAGCTCACTTTATCAAAGAGACGAATGTAGAGGGAGAATCCATACGTGTCTCGCAGATTAATCTTGTCAGCCGCAGCTTGACAGACCTCTGCAGAGGTGGAGGCAGAGTCCAGCTGCAGGCTGACATGACTGCCATCTGTCAGAGTCACAGTCATTTCTATAGGCTCCAAAGCTTTGACGGCCTGTCAAGAGGGAAAAGGATCAGCCTTGAAGTGACTCTCTCAGGTTCTCGTTTCAGCACCTGTTCATGAATGAAGACTCTCGCCAACCTCGCATTTATTTGCACCTGCACAATTAAACATCTTAGCGTAAGGAAGCGTGTACCTGTAATTCCATCCAACAGGGAAGCTCTTTTCTTTCTCCATTGGCTTGAATGCGATGCAGACGCTCCTTACAATATTCTGCATAACCATTTGGCCCCCTGCGGATAAAGGTCTCCAAATACTGTGTGTAAGAGGGAAATAAGACATAAATAATCATTTCAAGAAAAAAAAAAAAACAGACAGCCCAAAGATGCAATCGGGAAGCTAGCTAAGTACCCGAATTTAAAAAAAAAAAAAAAAAACAACTTAAGTTGAGCAAGCAGGTGTAACAAATGGGGATAATAGGACATAGGCGCCCGTTTTGCTGACGATTGACAGGAATTTTTAAAAAATGACGGACCAAGCACTGACTGAAGTGGGACATGCAGTGGAAATACAGCCTTGGTCCTCAGTTTATTAAACATGGCCTTTTCTGTCAGGGTCCACACGCAATGCAATTTCAAGAAGGAAAATTGGCAGAAACTGACCTTGATGAAGAGGTCTGTCGGGGGGAAGATCCCCAGACAGATGGAGAGGAGGGCCCATCCTTGTATGCGGCTTGCTCTGTTTTTATTGTTCATCAGCTGCTTACAGATCTGACAGTAAATCTCGTCTCTGTGAGAAAGACAATAAAACAAAATGCCCAAGTGAGGGCTCGTATCTATGCATACGGTATATATATATATATATATATATATATATATATATATATATATATATATATATATATATATATAAAAGAAAGAAATTCAGGAGTCTTTTTTTCTTCTGTCTGGTTTGAGGGGCGGGGACATTGATGTACTCCACATTTCATCCTGTTGAGAAGCCATTCTGAAGAGACACCGTATTCTCACCTGATGTCTCGTTTGGAGAGCGCATATCCAACAATGATGTGCAGTTTTTCCAGAGGGGAAAGCGGCCTGTCCAATGTCGGACCTTCTCCAATCAAAACATCCTCATCTTCTGTGAAGCTCTCCGGCTGGTTTGTGACACAACGGAAATAGTCGAATTCGAAACAAAAGCACAACTAAGATATGGTCGCGTTGATGGAGGAGGTCACGGTCACTAACCTCCTCAAGAATAGCCGAGGGTTTCCTGTTGCCGTGCTTTTTCTTGTTCTTCCTGAGTATTTTCTAAGAGGTAAATGTCAATATTAAAACATATTCATGCGGGACATTTGTAAAACCATTGTTGTCATTTTAGCTTTCCACAGCTGAAAATATTTCAGAGGGTTTTGCATTCACCCAGACTATTAAAGAGACACTTTTTTTTTATTTTTATGAACACCCCACAACTGCGTTCTCCCATTTTTCTTTCCTTCCTTACCTGGTCGAGTCCCACCAGGTTGCTCAGCCTCCTGGCCTGCCTGTGAGGCAGATGGCGAGAAATGCTGATCGAGACCTGAGAGGTCGCATCCTGAGATCTGGGCTCAAGCATGTCTCCCATGAATCGTAGTATAATCCACCAGACGGTCAGACAGGCCTGTCCGGAGACGACAGGTGGCGGGCGTTGTCCAAAGACAGAAAAAGAAATCCCGCAAGCTCAAGTATGCATAGCGCGTGTTTTACGACTCACCAGTGTGTCGCTCTCATCGTCGTGTTGCAGGAGTGGCTTCCGGAGTCTCTGATTTATGTGCGTGTGGCTCGCATCACCCTGGAAGTGAAGGATACTAAACTTGTAGAAGGAATACTCCTCTGTGAAATCTTCAAACTCATCTTCCTCTTCGTCGATTGACAGACTGCGGCTGGTTGTGTCTGAGGCAGCGATGCTTATCTCAGACCTGGTCTCCACTCTCTGTCGTTCAAATAAACTGATGTCAGGCTGTACGGTTTGAAACGCATTTGCTTGATCAATGTGAGTTTTATTGAGCACTTTTGAAGCTACGACCAGACCTCAATTTCCTCCGATCCCAATTCTTCACACGGTGTAACGGTCACGAGCGGTATGGAAGGGACATCTCTTTTATCGTCCACCAAATCCGTCTCAGTGACTGACTCAAGCTCCTCGTGAGCTTGTTGAGCCTCTTCGATGACTTCTTCGAGTCTGCGTTGAAGCTCCAGGGCAATGTCATCTTCGGTCGCGTGCTCTCTCTCTGGTGCGTACGGTGCATGCGAGTCGGGGAGGCCCTGGTCGAAGTGGGAGATGGAGTGTGGAAAACATACAGTGCCTTTTTTTTTTTTTTTTTTTCCCATTTCAACAGGTCCCGCACTTACCTCAATCCTCATTCCTGAAAATAAGCGTCTTGCCAGGACTCCTCTGGTGTAAGCCTGCAGCAGTATGACCGCCTCTCTCTGACGCTTCCAACTCTTCCTTGCCTGGTAACCGCGTACCTACACATTATGTCAGCCATTATTCATCGATTTATGGGTCATCCCAGTTACAGTTGTAACCCACCCATCAAATCTTAATTAATCCACATCCAAAATAATAATACATGCAGTTTCTGAGTAAAAATGTACTTGCCCTGAGACCAAATCTTAAAAAAAAAAAGGGGAGAAAAGAATGCTTAAAAAATAGTTTTAAAAATAGTTAGTCTTGAGTGCCAAGATGCCGCTTTAGACTTAAACTGCAAAGCAAGATAGGAAAAAACTTTGTCTTGCAAGTGCCGATCATGATGATCCATCCATCTGTCCATTTTCAACACCGCTTATCTCAAACAGGCTCGCGGGGAATTGCAAGTCAGGCAAGTGTACCACGACACCATCAGCGACCAGTTTCGTGATGATAAATAATAAGAAAAAAATATATATACAGTAGTGCCTTAGTATGAAGCATAGATGAAAACATAATTCATATTGTCTGTTCTATGTGTGAAGTATAATTAGAAAAAAATATTAGAAGGAGTTCAATGACCGAAAAGATGAAATTCCTTGAAAATGTGACATTACAAGCCGCCTTGTCAAAATGCAATACAGTACAGCAAATGGCTACAGACTGCGCGCAAGCACGATCTCGATTACATACGTGAGTCTGTAAGGTGAGCGTCGCTGCTCGTTGCCTTTGATACTGAGACTGAAGCTTCCGACCACGGAGCTTTGACACCAGGCGTTCAAAACCTTGCAGGAGCTATTCAGAGCAACAGTGGGAGGAAAAAAAAAAAGAAAGAAAAGAAAAGGTTTTTCGACAATTTTACTGCTGGTGCCAGAATAAGAGCAGGATGTCAGATGCGGGTACCAAACGGTACCTTTTGTCCTGTTTTGTTTTCCCTGTAAGCTCTCCAGTTTTTCTGCAGCACCACAGCCGCCCTCCGCTTCTTCAGAAATGACTTTCTATAAAAAGTGGCACACGAGAACGCCGTAGCTGTAATAAAACCGCAGGGGCCACAACTTTCGGTTGTGGTCGTTTTTTTTGGCTTTAATCGTTAGCGGTATTTGCAACCTGAGAGGGACAAAATAGTTCATCTCTACGTATGATGACAACATCCAATTAGAACACTTCGATCGACGTGAATAAGCATGTTGTTTGCATCTGGTACTGTCAGTCAAAACCGTTCAAATTATCGTTGAGATGAGTTATGTCTCGAATTAAAACTGCACCTGTGCTTGTATCCCAGCATGACTCGCTGGATCACAAGAGCTTTCACGCTGAGTTCATTTTCCCTCAGCCGTTCCAGGACCGCATCGTGAGCATCCTGGAAAATAATAAAACAATTTCCACTCGCTGGATTTGTCCAGGAAATTTCTGCAATACATTGCCAGGTTTTTAAAAAATAGCTGTAAGGAAAGAAGGTCAGATGTACAGTAGATATACTGTCGATCTATTTTTGGGCGCAGACTATAGCGCCAGCGCGCCGGCGTGTGAGAAAATACTGTCAACTCATACAAGCTAAATGCAAGCAAAACTTGTTCAATGAAAAGTTTTGAGAACCTTCAGGAAAATCTTGGTCTTCCCGATTTTCCACTCATCAGGTGTTGGCAACGCCGTCTGGCAGATGGCGTCGCAACAGGCAGCAGCTGCGCTCTGCGGCGAAAACACGGGATCCATGAAGAGTGACAAGAAGCCCATGCCTCCGTTCGTTCGTCCGATGGAAACGTGACATGAAGCAGAAACATCCACTCGGCGGCATCTCATTCGATCCAAACAAAACAAAAGCTGTGTGAAAAATGAACGCCAAGGACCAGAGCGTGACTCACCGTTTTGGGGTCACAGATGGTCGTCTTCAGGAGCACTCTGTAGCGAGTCAAGAACTCGGCAAAGGTGTGGCGAACGGGATAGCCCAGTTTCCTGATGCGGATGGTATCCATCATGCCGGAGTATCTCAGCTGACGCATGCAAAGGTCTCGGTCAAAGTCCTTGGAGTGGCAGAACAAAGTAGGGCTTA
The DNA here is from genome assembly GCA_901007745.1 of Hippocampus kuda. Classification (NCBI taxonomy): domain Eukaryota; kingdom Metazoa; phylum Chordata; class Actinopteri; order Syngnathiformes; family Syngnathidae; genus Hippocampus; species Hippocampus kuda. The sequence continues at coordinate 53,683 of CAAKHF010024484.1, read as the reverse complement.
AGTACAGCATTCTCACCATCCGTTTTTTTGGAGAAATGACAAGAAAGAAGCCAAATTGCTTTTTCGGTGTTCCTCGGCACCTCAGACTGCTTGTTGTTGTTTGGTTTGAAGCAGCGGATGAAGTACGGTTGGCAGACAGAGAGAGCTTTCATGAGGGCATCCAGGGACTGCCGGAATTGACCGCTGAGGGTTGGCACTTGCTTGCGGTTGTCGGCAGGGGACTGCATGAACTGGAACGTCGTGCGCATGGGAGGGTGAGCGGGGACGTGCGGAGCTCTTTAGGAGCAAATAAGGGCGCTTTCATACCCGCATGGAATTCCTGGGTGTGACCATGACCCTCTTGTTTTTTGTCAATTTCATGCCGTTGATTGAAAACTCTGCCTTGAAAATTTGCTGAAGCAGCTTGTTGGTGGACATCTCAACCATGTTGAATATGTCAGAGCTGACGCCATCTCGATTCTTCTCAAGGAACCCTTCCCATACAAACATGAAAAAGAAGGACTGACCATACAACCGTTTCTTTCTTGGGATTTGGATTGGAAATTGGTCCGCCTACCTTTGGAGTCGTAATAAACCACGCCGGCAAAATGGTGAATCCCAAAGTCGGTGTCGTGCTCTCTCTTAGAAGGGATGAAGGTCTTGTCTCCACGGTGCCGCTCATTCATCTTGCTAAGCATCGTCAGATCCGAGCCCTGCCGCGGACCACAATCATGACGCGACATGAAAACGGGCGCAAGCGTTGAACGCGATGTGTTGCGGCCGAAGCATCCGGCTGACGCAGCACAACGCTACCTTAGGAAAATGGCTCTCTTCATCAATCAGAGCAAGCAGGTTACAGGGTTTGCCGGCCAGAAGGTCCAGAATCTTCTGATTGTCACCAAAGTTGATGTTGTTCCACACGATGTCTTCTTTAAGATATTCCTTCTGCTCCAGCTTGAAAATGTGGCCCACAAAGAACTGCTGCAGCTTCTCATTTGCAAAGTTGATGCACAACTGTTCAAAACTGGAGAAAAAAAGTGACATTTGTTCCATTCCCGAGGCGTCTTTTATGAAAGAACATTAGCGTGCGTGCAAAGTAGCGGGGTGAGTCTTACGACCTGTTGATATGGAAGTTCTCAAAACCAAATATGTCAAGAAGGCCGATTGACAAAAAGGATGATTTGGGGTAGTCGGCGATTCTTTTGTGGATGACGCCGTTGATTTTCCCAACAATCCAGATGAAGAGTTTATTGTAGATTGCCTGAGGGGAGGCGACACGTACACACACACACACACACACACACACACACACACCATCATCATCATCATCATCATCACTGTTCAATTAGCACTCAGTCAACACTTGTAATGTCTCATGTTCACAACTGAGCCCGATGTAATTTATGTAATTTATTATCAGCTGTACCGGGAAATAGTCGCTTTTAAATACAAAAAAATATATATATATCTATATATACATTTTTTTTATGACACCTGGTCTTATCTATAGATGCTAAAAAGAACAACGTGTGTGGAAGAAAGTCTAAATTCAAAGAGAAAGAAAAAATGTGATTCGGTGTTGGTGGATCAGACCTTGACAAAGGCGTCCCGACATGCAGAGGCCTGCTCACAGTCAAGAGGTTTGGTCACCATCTCTCTGTTAGTCATGAAAGAGCGATGGGTCAAGCTGGAAGCCAGCACGGAATTCGTGACCTGTAGAAAACGTGCGCAACAAACAGGCTATTTCCACGTTGATGCAGCACTCAATGCTTACGCCGCGCCGGCAGGTGACGAGGCAAGACGAACCTGTAGCAGAGATGCCGCGATGCTAAAATGTTCCGATTTACTGACGTCACTGGTTTCCAAGTTATTTTGTGTGTTTCCTGCAGAACAATAACAGAAAGACAACCGGAACAATATGAGTTCAACCACTCGGGGGCCCTACAAAATGCTCGCAACCATTTGGAAGCAAAAATTGTCTAAGAGGTTTTGCGAATTCAGATGAAGGAAAAACGGGGTGTCCACAACTTCCTTTTGTCCCCGAAGATTATGACCACAGCATCCTGGAACATGGCACTTGCCTTCAAAGTGGACATTTCCCATGTGTAAGATGGCCGCAAGCAGCTTGAGAATTTCGTAACACTGCTGATCGGAGAAGGTCAGGATTTTCATAGCCGATCGAATACGCCTGAAGTCCTCGGCATCTTCCCTCCCTTCGCACGTGATGCAGTCGCCCTGTAATCAAGAGTGCGGTGGACTTGGGTGACGGTTAACGATGTGAACAACGTAGCTTGCACACTGCCTGGACAGTTAGCAAATGCCTTCGAATGCTGAACGTTTTGTCTAGGAAATGATTCCAAATATGAATCTCAATGGGGGAATTCAAATTTTGTGAGCGTGCCAACAAGTGTAAATCGAAAAAAAAAAAACCACCTTTTTGAAGGTAAAAGTATTCTGAGTTGTAATTAAAAAAAAAAAAAAGAATCATACCTTGGCGAGGAATATGTAGTCCTGTGCATTTTTTAGATGCAGACTTTTCCTCTCCTCTGCTGTGATTCCTGCCAGCATGCAGTAGAAGATATGATAATTTCGCTCCTCCTGGGCCTGAAGTGGAGAAAAGAATTTGTTTTCGCCAGGCCTGACGTGTGCGCAGTGTCACAAGTTTTCGGACATGTTTAGGTCCTCGAAAATGCAATGGACTCATTCCGATACAGTATTGCTTACACTCTCTCAAAAGTGAGTCCAGCACTTCATTGCAAGAAAATCAACGTCAAAATGTCTCATCTCCGGTGAGCTATATTTTACAAGAGGCCCGCAGGCTACTCGTGGCGCTACCTGGTGCCTGTAGGCACCGCGATGATGACCCCCGGTCTACACCGATGGGAACTCGATGCCAGCCGATACGTACGATGATTTTATAAAGATTTTCTGCGGCCACGTGTTTTCTGTTGCACCCGCGAGAGCGCGCCGAAGCCGATATCTCAGTCCGCCTACAGCTTAAGACCACCACTGGAGACCGACCCCTTGGATAGAGAAGATGCGGCTTTGTCAGTTGCCTCACCTGATGGCAGACCCGAGATTTCTCCAAAAGGTATTGCTCCACACGAGCGCCCTCAATCACTCCAGCCTCGTTGAAGAAGATCTCCAAATACTTTCCAAAACGACTGGAGTTGTCATTCCTGATGGTCTTAGCATTCCCAAAAGCTTGGAAAGTTTAGATTGTGCAAAACAGTTTTCAGCGTAGGAAATTCTTGAGAATGTTTGTGAACGACACTCGCTGATGCAATTGAAATATTTCATGTAAAAAGCAGGGATTCTTAAGTATTGAGGTACCTTCCAATATGGGGTTGGACTCCAAGATCTGCTTTTCAATCTGCTGCTCAGAGAGCTCACCGCTGACTGCTGCCAAGTACTGCAAGATCAACTTGGTGCTTTCCGTCTTGCCGGCTCCAGACTCTCCACTTCGAGAGAGAAACGACGCTTGAAATTCTCACTTTTTTGGTGATCCCGATTCAGCCTTCTCTAAATTCGAAATCATCCGACCTGATGATGCAGCACTGGTTCCTGAGATGACGTTTCATGTTGAAGTAGCAGGATTCGGCGATGGCAAAGATGTGTGGAGGGAGTTCCCCGAGCCTTTTACCGCGGTACAGCCTTACCTGAAGGACAGCATGATGAACAGATTCAACATGTGGCCCAAAAAAACAAAAACATATCATCAAAATTTATGATTACTGAGGTCCAATACTGAGAACTCACCTGCTCATTTGAATAGATGGGGAAAAATTGGTATGGGTTCACCGCAACCAGAACGGAGCCCGTGTACGTCTGGGAAATAAGTGTCATGTCAGTACGTGCCTTGTCGCAAGTTCATCAGAATTTTCGGCTTTCAAGAGATCTGCGGAAAACGGCTCACTGCAATACTCGAGAATATTTTTTCCTATATGATACATCATGATTTATGTCGCGCTTTCACAAATAACATTTAACATAAATAAGCGAGAGCACATCGCCGTACACAAGAAAAGCCACTGAGTAAAAAAAAATTTGACAAATACATTTAAGTCCAAAAAAAAAAAAGATTTTATAACAAATATTTTGCTGGTTCAGTGGCAACATCTAAAAGTTATTTTCTATCAGTGAATAATACTTTTAAATACAGGCCCCAAGCCTACGCCCTGACATTAACTGTTTTTTTTAAGTACATCGCTACAGGGAAGTGAGTCACAAAGGCTTGTTGCTGGAAATTTGAAGCAAACTTTAACCAGGGGGATTTTTTTTTTTTTGCAGGAGCCGCTCAAAATATTTCGAACATCTGTAGCCTATGTTTCATTCTCCTAATATGCCGCTGAAGCAAACTTGCGTGCAACGTACATAGATGATTCCTTGTTTGTGGCGCAGCAGCAAGTTTCGCAGTAGGCCAGCCTCTGTCATGTCCCCCAGTTTGATCATGTCGTCCACCCCCTCCACTGACGTAGGGTGCATGATCTTGAGGGAGCCTTCTTGCTCCGGTGACAAACTGTGCTCCTGGGCAAAAAAGAAACCAAATTGAAAGCCGGGAATTGAGTGACACGGCGAGTTCAAGTGGACTCTGGAATGTCATCAGAGTTTCGAGTCGATTGAGAATGCTTCACCTTTCCCGCATCATCCACCAGTAAACGCTGGCCGCTGGGCGTTACTTTGACCTTAGCTCCAACTGGCACCCCGATGCCCGAGTCCAGCCAAACCCACTCCCCCTGAAAGCAGCAAACGAGATTCATAGATCACATCATCAATTCACGATGGGCTACTTTTCTTTTTATTTTGTTGTCACCGACAGCAATTCTTGGATAACCATAAAGGCGTCGAGGTTTCCGGCCTCACCTTTCTCAGCATCACCGATTTGCAGTGTTCCTAGCATCCAAAATACAGAACAAGCGGGATAATAATCAACCAGTTTCATTTGGAGAGCAAATCTCGAACCCAAAATGTCTACATCAGTCAAATCGAGCCTACAGTTCACAGTACACTTGATCAGCAGTTGTGTTCAATCTTCTCACACTGACAAAAGAAATGTGACCAGAGGGGTACCTTTTCAATTTTTGGGTCGGTCTTCTTCGTGAAATCCCTTCGTTTTGCCTCCCGTTAAGAGCCGCTCTCTATTTTCACGCCGTCCCGCTGTGGAGCGCGAGGAAACTCCCGGGGCAAATAAACTTTATGGCACTTTGACTTTGTACCGACAGGCCCAGAAGGAAGTAGGGGAGAAGGTGGCCGGTTGCATTCGGTTGATCGTGTCACGCATTTTATAATAAGGAGGCGGCTTACAGGAGAGGTCGCGTCCATTTGGTGATCTCAATACAAACAATGACATTGACTGCAACACCGTATTGCGATGACGCCCTAAAAGATTTAAATAACGGCTTGTGTTTATGGGCTCAGCTCAAATTTTGAGATAATTGTACAAACCCAGTTGGCATCATGACATGCAAGTGGGTGTAAACGTGGCTTATTGGAAGCTCCTTGTGGGCATTGTGAATTTACTGGGTTCAAACGGAGCGTGTTGGTGAATTTATATGCAGACTTTGGACCCTGGCGGGGTCTACGAGGCGTGCCTGTCAGGAATCTCTCAGATTGTCTCAGCAATAAAGATGTAAATAGGAGATAAAACTAATCAACAGAGAGGGAATCACTGCTCTCTTCGGGGAGCATCCATGTGGCACTTATCAGTGAGCTCATATCTGTTTGGTAAACGCAAGAGATTTATGTGAAGTTTGCTTTACTGATGCTGCCAGTTTCCAGAAGCCAGTCGGTTGAATGTATACTTGACACTCTTAAGTACATGCTGCCGTAACCGTCAATCAAGCATAAGTTGCCGGGGTGTATTTTTCCAAGTGGAGACGCCGCAACTGTTATCAGCACGCACACAGCAAGGCAACCAGATTTAAATTGACGCAAAATAAACATCAAATAAAAGCAACTTCGTTCCTCGCGCAACTGGCATTGGTCGTTGGCAAACCAAACGATGGATGGATATGTCTGGAGCGCTTACTGTCGGTGTGGTGACAACATACCTCGCTGGATCATGTTGACGTGGGATATAAAAAATTAGATGTTCGGCCCACGTATGTTTATCATGAGGCTAGAATGCAAAGTGTATCTTGCGTAACGTTTCTGGGGTGCACCTGGTATAATAAATGCGGTTGCGTTTGTTGAAAATAAAAAAATTATAAGTTGCCGCTGTCGAAAAAGCGCTGTACTGTATATAAACAATGATGTATTATAAAATTCAGTTGGGATAAAAATTGGTGGGCAATAATGCGGTTGCATAAGTTTATACACACTTTAACTATTGTACTTCCGTGTCAACCAACTTTGACACACCCTTGTATCAGCATCACCAATTTTCATGATGCAATATTTGAGATTTCCTCCATGTAAAGTCTTAAACATCTCAGATGTGGAAATCGTCTCGTGTAGCATTTCACCACACGTGATCGTCAACTGTCGGCACTCAGTTATCAAAACGAGAATGTTCTCTCTCTTTGTAAAGAGATACGGACAATGCATTTCCAAGTATGTTTATTTCTCCAAAGATCAACGATCAGTCTTTCCCTGTGCAGCTTTCTTTATTGCTGCTTTATGTCATGACCTATTTACAATCAATCCAATACAGATGTAAAAATGGCTGCTGGGAAAAGAGCCAAGCACTTAGGAGCAAGACAGAGAAACACAACTGCACTTTGAATACTGGCAAAAATAAAGTCACACATAACAGTGACACTGCAAAAAAAAAAAAAAAAGTGCTTAAATTTGCTTATTATGAAACATATAAAAAAATTAAACGGAATCGGTTTATATGTCAAGTAAATACATTTTTTTTCTTGAACTTAAAAGTCCCATGCCACATTAAGCCTGTTATTGTTTAATAACTCGCCTCTACATGCTCCCCAAAATTCACACTTAACAAGTTATGACTTGAAGACGACTGTGTTACAGTATTTCGTTAGCCACATAGCACCACCGAGTGGCGACAAGAAATACCTTTTACACTTCATCATACTGCACCAGGTGCACTAGCCAGAGCCACTTGCTCGATTGTTAATTTCACGTTTCAGCATATGGCGTGGCCACAGCAGCGCCGTGAATTCTGATGATCAACGGCGGCAACAAAATCTGTTGGAACTTGGGTCCATCCGCCCATCCATTCTTGGAACCTTTTACTTTGGAGTCAGCCTGTCCTCCATTAAGCATCTCCAGTTGGTCCAGAATGCTGCTGCTCATGACTCAGCATGAGACTTGATTTTTAGTTTGACTGTTTTTGTGCTTTCTACTGTCTTTGTTATTCATTTTTTTGTTTGTTTGTTTTATGAATGATTTTTGCTCCATGTACAGCACTTTGTATGCAGCGGTGGTTGTTTTAAAGTGTTCTATAAATACAGTCGAGTTGACTAATGAATAGAGCTGACATGAAACACTTTCACCTTTTATCATCTATTGCAAACAATTAACAAGCCGCATAGATGTTAAACTCCAACCATGTCACAGACTCACTGTGACCCTCACGATGCGTAAAACAGTGTCAGCTGTCTGATTTCGATGGCATGGGACCTCAAAAACACATTTAAAGCTCAGGCTGAAGCAAAACAAAAACATTGCACATGGCATGAACGGGAAACAAACAAGAATCACTGTTTCAAATAAAATGGCACGGTTCAATGAAATTCAATATGCGCTATATTGAGGTACGGTACTTATGAAGCATGACGGGGGCTTATTCAAAAGTGAAATCGTTACATTTTTAAAAGTCTCCACATTTTAAAAAAACCCCTAAACAAATCAAAATACTTCACTGTCAGCTAAATTCGGCTAAGCTAAAATCATGTTCAGCAGCAATTTATGTTCAAGATTTATAATTAAATAGAGTGAATAAATTATTCATCTCATTACAATACATGAGCTTAGTCTCAGCCTTGCCGAAACCATTTTCAAGAAACATTCCATTGTGACATCACGAACTGTACTATGTGAAAAATACATGTTTCACTACTTAAAATGAAGTGGTCACATAAATAATACAAGTTAAGAAATACCAGTTGAGGTATTCGCCTATCTTAGTAAAAGCAATTAAAGTTCCACCAGCCCTCTACAAGGGCCAAATACATCAAAACATAGGCTGTATGAACTCACAACTAATAATATTTGACCTAAAGAATGCTCAGTATCTTAAGACCGGACCAAATATATATTGCACTAAATGAAATGACATGACAGTCTCTATCATTGATTTTGTCCACTCAATTGACGACACCGGCACACCATGACTAATTAGTGAGTTCACAAAGTGTCAAAAATGATAAGTCAGACTGCATATCTGAATGTTTTGTAGCCAAGGGAAGTGTCCATGTGTAAAACAATAAGACTGCTTACATGACGTGTCAAGCATTTATGGCGCAATCGCATGGGGCCTCTTGAGTAATGCGCTGCATTTCATGGCCGCGCCGTCTGCCTTGAGCTGCACCTCCACTCGTGTGAAGATGGAAATGACCTGTGGAGATGGCAACAATTCACAAACACACTACTCATCGCTACAAATGGATGTTACCATCCTGGCCACATCTTAGGTGCCCGTTTTTGGGCTTCCTGCCATTTAGTCGTGATGATGGTCTAAAGCAAAAACACAACAAACAGACAAAAAAAAAAAAAAAAACGAAACAAAACAGCAGAAAGGACACGACTAAAAAAGCTAGAGGAAGACTATCATTAAAAGTCTCACCTGCTCAAAGGGAGGTTCCTGTGGGTCCTCTGGTGTCCACAGGAGAGTCAGCTCAGATTTCTTCCCGACCTTGCGATGGTGGAATGAGGCCAGGCCGGTGACACACTGATGGTCACAGAAAATAATAAAAATGCTTTGATGAAATAAATCAAGCTTCAGGCTTGTGCACTGTTCTTCTGCCCTTTTTATCAAACGCCCGGTGTATCAGGCAGCCAATGTTCAGCTTAGCTGTCACGTCACTGGTAGATAAGAGGTGCCAGAAGATCTGCTCCATTCATCAACAGTTGTAAGCCACAGATAATTCAATTGTTTGAGTGCAAGGCTTGAGTTTGAAATTGGCCAGAGTAGCTGCTCTGAGCAGGTGGCAGTACATTGATAGGCGATGTTTGCCCTCGTTGAAGATGAAAAATGGTGCCGGCTCATCGGCTTTTGGATAGATGCACAGAATGTAAAGGCTGAAACATTTGGATAGAAAGTATACAATGGATAACCTTGCAGTAGATGCGTTTCTGCACTCCGTAGCGCAGAACAAGCACGTCGAAGGACTGATCCAAAACGGCCATCACCATAGCCTCAGAATCCAGGGGGCCACAGTCCTATTGAACAAAGCCTTAAAATGACCGCGACACTTGAAAGCAATAACAAACAATGGTCTCCAAAATATAGCCTTAAAATTAGATACCACGGGATAATAATTATGTGTCGAATCATTTGGAGCCAAATAAGGGAATAAAAATTCATTCATTTTCCATTTCAATACACACTCAGTTTCTGCAGGAAACTACAACCACAAGAAGAACCATTGTGCTTAAGTACCCCTCGAAAACCTGAGCCTCATTGTCTTTGTAAGGGCCCAATCTTCACTAAAGTCGACCTACCTCAAGTCACCTGCATTGGCAAACTTGCACCAACCTTGACAAAAACTCCAAAGAAGAGTTCAGAGCTCAACTCTTGTACTCTTTTGGATGCCGTCTTCTTCTCATTGCAGTGTGAAGCCTGTTTGTGGACTTCCTCTGTGGACACTGCTAACTTGGGACCACAGTCTGAATGAAAACATACAAAGCAGAAGTTGTCAAAAATTTTAAAAAGTGGAGGTTTTCATGAAATGTACACATGCATTGTGTTGAAAGCATATACCGAGTGAAGATGCCAGCAGTCTGTGCACGATGATGTCAGCGTAGCGCCTGATGGGTGAGGTAAAGTGAGTGTAAAGAGGAACATTCAAGGCGTAATGCTTAAAGAGCTTTTCCTCTTGGAGCACCCCCGAACAGAAGTATAACGCCATCTACAGAACACAATAGTCCAGAGGGGAAAAAAAGATGATGCAATGATCATTATTTATTCAGAAATACTGTACCGTACACACTGTGCAGGTACATAGGAGCATGTTTTTCTGACAATACGAAAAAGGTATTTTATTTATTACCCCCACTTGACCAAACAACAAACATGGAGTGAGACAATCAAGCTCACCTGCATAGGTCTGGAGCACATGTGGGTGAGAACTTCTTTCCGGGCAATGGAATATTCATCATTACCAAGAATGGAAAGTAGACTCTTCTACATAGTTGGAAAAACACAAAGGTCAAAAGATTTTGGGTGATTCTCATTTGACTTGAGCAGTTCATCGTGTTCGAACGATAACCATGAAACGGTTTTGTCTGAATTGCTTGTATGAAAACCAACGTTCAACGCGCCGGCGGAAGAAAGGTCGATGTCGATGCCCAGCTGGTCACACAGCTCTTGGAGCTCATCCACCATCTTAGCTCTGGGTGGAGGGTGGCGTCGGAGCAATGCTAGCTCAGGCAAGCATTTGTAAATATGGTGGGCTATGGCAATGTTTGCCAGCAGCATGAACTCTTCAACCAACCTAAAAAAAATAAAATAAAAGGGGGGGGGGGGGGGGGGGAATAAAACATATACTGTCTTGAAGTATAACAATGCAACCAAAATTCAGCAATACAAAAATGACAGTTTGAGATTCAGCGATACAGTGCACCACAGAATACTAACTTGTTACTATCTCTGTACTGGTAAATGTAGCAGCCTTGGGGCATCATGGTCTCTCTGTCCAACGTAAAAGAGAGTTTCAGCTGAAACAAGAAAAAAAAAAAAAATGGGAGTGCTGAAGTTTAAATGAGAGAAACAAGCAGTCCGAGCACAAAAGTACATGTCAGTGTCATCACCACCCGTGAGTCGTTCATATTAAAGAGAACAACATTTGGCGGCTGAACAAACCTGGTCCAGTCGGAGAGCTCCTCCGGAGAAACGCTGGGCTCTGAGCTTCTTGGCAACAGAATGCAGGTTGAGCACAGCTTGGTGGATCATGTCAATGCGGTGCTCGGGGTCCACTGGGGGCAGTTCTTCAGCGGCAAACGTCCTCTCGGGGGCCTCGATCATACTCTGAGCATGATCATAACTCAACTTGACGCACGAGCGGATCACGGAACGGCCAAACCACTCGCTCAGAATCTGTCCGCAGGAAGAGGGATGAGAAATACAAGAGCGATTTCAAGACTGCAGAAAAAAAACAGAATGCAGTATGAATTTTCATTTGACGAACTGAGCATATGATTCCCTGGACCTCATCAGTACAAAAAAAGAAATAAACCCGTGAACGTACCTTTCCTTCAGGTGTGATTTTCCAAATGACGGAGAAGGTAAGCCTGTCAGCCAGAGGATTCAAGCTACATAGCTCCTCACAAAGCAGCCTTGGCAACATCGGGATGACCTGGACGGCGACAAAAGATCACAATGAAAAGCAACAGGCGCACCACAATACAAGTCAAAGACCTGTTCTCATTTTTTTTCAGCCATCAAAGAAAGTATGGAAATCATCCAGATCATTTCTCAATGACTAAAACTTGAGGTGACTCACTTTTTGGACAAGATACACACTTGTGGCTCGCCGGCTGGCAATTTTATCCAACGCGTTGCCCTCCTCCACAAAATAACTGACATCAGCAATGTGGACCCCCACCTCAAAGTTCCCTGTGTCAAACACAAATATACCTTGAGAGCAATCTACAGAACATGTATGAGTTGAAAGTGCAACATACCATCTGGAAGCGCTTTGCAGGACAAGGCGTCGTCCAGATCTCTGGCGGTCGCTGGGTCAATTGTGAAGATGCACTCCTTCCTAAACACGAACGTACGATTCTTCTTAGTGCGCTAACGAAATGTTCCGACTCAATACACCTTTGGAGTGAGTGCCAGTCAATGGCAGGGCTCGCAATCAGGCCTATTCACGTTGCATGATGCGGCAAAGCTCTACTTTTGGCTAAAATAAGGCTCCTCAACTCACATCAACATAGTTCCTTGGCACTAAGATGGCATAAAATGTTAGAAAAATACTTGAACTGATTCGGCCAGAGCACAAAAACAGATCTGTAAATGGGTAAATCTGAAATATACAACAGGACAGCTGCAGTGTGTTTTTCATTCAAATATTAACTACGATGATAGCTTTGCTACAGTGTTACCAGAGCGTAGCGAATACATGCGTTCAAAGAAATTCGGGTAACTGTCGCGAAGCGTACCCCGGATGATCCGGGGATAAGCGAGTCCCACCTTAAGTCTTTTCTCTTGGCCATCTCCTCAGGCGGGATGTTCCAAGGCACATTCTTGGGCAAGCATTCGAGCACGTTATCTGAGAAGTCTGAAAAATCGACATCATACTCCGTCAGAATGCCCTCCGTTTCTGGCTCGATTTCACCAGCCTGGCCCAACGTCTTCGCCAGTCGACTGAGGGGACACAGAGCAAAGGGAGAGTCAGGAACACGAGAATCCAAGTGCAGTCCGCACACCGCGATATCCACCCTTCGGCAAAGTTGCTGTCAGCAGGACAGTTGGTGATGCGGCAGATGAAAAGTGTGTTGGCGTAATCATCAGGGCGGGAAATAAAATCGTCCGGACAATCGGACAGCGGGACATTAATCCTGGGCACGCGGTGGTCCACAGGGGAGAACATGGCAAAAGGTTTGTCGGGTAGAAATTTCAGGGAGCCCGTCACAGCCCTCGAGTGCTTCTTCTCAACAATGTACACCACCTGGTACATACATGCATGATGAGAAAGATGTCAGAAGGAATTGAGAGTTGATATCGGCTTCCGCAAAATCACAATGTACGGAAAAAAACTCACTTTAGCAGTCATTTGAAGTGTGCCACTATTGGACTGTGATGTTGAGGTGTTTTCCAGATGGCCTGCAAACAAAAAAATTCATTCGAGTGTTGGATTCAAACTAAATCTCAGTAATCCGTTGCATCGTCACAGTTGGTCACGAATACGCCTTTTTGCTTTTTTTTTTTTTTTGTGCTCTTCCCGAAATGCCCTAAGATGCTGCCGAAGCCATTGCGACATCGGAAATAAAATGCAGTAATTGGTGTGAAAGAGGCACGCTGACGTGATACATCTAAACTTGTCGACAGAATTTCTGCCGCATGTGCATTGTGCGCTTTCGCTATATTATTTCAAAATCAATTGAATACTAGAGAAAACTTTTTTTAAGGATTAAAATGGGTTGAAATTATTGTAACCTGTTTTGTGATCACACTTTGTTCTATATTTTGTTGTGGAAAAATATTAATTCAGGCAATTACAGCCATTTCTGTGGATGAACTAAGCTCTCTTCATTCCTTTCATTATAATCTGCAGGTGTACCCAATCAGGGGGCCAATGAGTGTTTGTGAGGGAAGGTCGCGTTCTGACCTTTGCTTGCAAACTGACGCTGATCTTCCACAGACGTATGCGGTGCTTGTGCAATGTTCTTTTGGATCAGGTTTCCCTTCTGGGCTTCTGCCTCGCTGACTCCCTCGCAGTCAGGGTCCGATCTCACAACCTGCAAGGAAAAACATTGAGATCGCTTGAATTCATGACAATCATGCCACTTCAGCTTTTGAAAATGACCTTGGTGGTTTATACTGTAGTGTGGGGATTGAAATCATGACATGGATCAATAAGGAAGTATCGAATACCTTCCAGTGTTCCCGCGGTAAGAGCTGCACCACGACTATGTCACCATTTAATGCCCTGTTACGAGCAATTATGCCATCCAAAAATATATCTCGTGTGTCATCCTGTAAATAAAAAGAAGTAACCTAAAAGGTTTCTTTATACATTTCAACTAGAGGTCAAGTACTGGTAATAAGGTTCGGAGTATTACCCCCCTCCACCACCCAAAAAATGTCATCACGTTATTTTTAAATACTGCCAAGATTCACTTACAGGAGAAGGGATGAAAGCATCGTGGTACTTCTTGGGGTTTATTCGCAACTGTCCCTGAAGAAAAAAAAATTTACATTTTACAATAATTGTGCAGCAAATGCTTCATGCTTCACAAAATGACTCCTGTTGGAGCACGATCATAACAGTGGGGCAAATGAGACAAATACAGAACACGGGGTCAAATGATTTTGTGCAAATTCACAAGAACACCTCGAAAACTGTGTTCTCAATGAACACTGATATGTTTTTTTCACGTCACATATTCATGCATAAGACAATTTTAGTTTAATCCCTGCTCACAAATGTTGCCACAATCTTTGGAGACCACCCTCATAACAACAAGTGTACCTGGATAAGCTCTCCTCTTTTAAGGCCACAAGAAACATCTTCAGAGGTCATATAGGGCTCAAACACTTGTTTCCTTGAGCCTCTACCCCCGTTGTTCTTATTCTTGTCTGTAGGCAGAATAATTCAAATCTCAGTCCAAATCAATCAGTTCAATGAGTTACAATCTTCCAAATGCATTCATTGCCATGATCAGATTTCATTTCTAACGTACCTGTGGCTTTTTGCAGTTTCTTTAAATCATGAGGTGACTTGAAATTGTGACTGTCACCTGAACATTTAGCAATTAGAGCTATTGGCTTCTCCTCTTGCAGCTGCTTGGGCAGATTATTGTTCTCTGTCTTTTTCGCGTCCTCCTGTTCCAGGTGGTTTAAATTGGCTTTATCTTGGGTATTTTCAACAAACTCACTCATGTCCTTCGAGAGGTTTTCCTTGCTTGTGTCTTTATTTTTCTTCCGCTGACGCTGGTGCTTCTTGGAGTCATTTGGGCCGAACGAACTTAGCTCCTCTCCCGACTCAATGTCCCCATCTTGGCTAGTGGCAGTATCCCTTCTCTGCGCCTTCCTGTTCTTTTCAGACACACCTGGCTTCCTCTCACTGTCTTGCTGTGCATTTTGAATGCTTAATTTTACCACGTACATGGACAAGGAGCTCGCGTCTCCTTTGTCTTTTAAGGAAGAAGGGGAAAAGTCACTGGAATCGGAGAGATGATTTGGCACGAGGTCCCTTTTTCCTTGAGGTATGCTCATCTTATCACTCTGGGCTTGAAGTAGGGTGTTGGGTCCATTATCTTCCCGAAGGAGGGACGACTCCTTGGCATATTGCTCCAGAAACTTGGTGAAGGTGCTGCTGCGATGCTGGCTCAGAAGTCGAGCATAGGCATCTTTGCGACCGGGAGCTTTAAACTCACTTTGACCGCCTTTCGCCTCACGTCTTGGGTTGGTCCTCTTTGGAGGCCGAGAAGAATCCATTGTGCGTTAAAAAACACCCTCTGAGGATAAATGGGAAAGCGATGCGACACACAAACGATGAGTCACTACACAGCAGTTCTTCTCGCGTCGCATTTGTTGAGTTAGCGTCACATAAAAACTGCACTAAAATGAGGTTGTAAGGGAAACCAAGCGCAATTATCCTCTTTCACACAAGCTTGAGGTTTACTGTGCCTGTAAACTAACGGTGGATTCTCGTCATCGTAAACACTGTCTGCTAACTGTAGCCGCTAACATTGGGTGCTAGCGTTGTTTTGGGACGGCGAGCGCCGGTTTTAACGCACACGAAGATTTATCGGCGCTACACAGACTTAATCATGAACTTTATTAAGAGCTGAGCAAATACTGTGACTAATAATTTAATGCCGATCTTAAATCGATTACGTACCAGTTATGGACGCAAACTCTTAGCTTGACTGAGTCAATCACTTCCGGTGTTGTAAGGAAAAAACAAAACATTTGCTTTCAACACACTTTTCTGTTGAATTATTTTTCCTTTTTCCACAAAAAAAGTCCCAACGTGAATCAAAGTGTAATATATTTAAATGTGTGTGTGTATACACGTTCAATGTTATGTATGCTTTATTTTAAAATGTCAAAGAAAGAATAACTGGATGAGATTACAAAAGATTTTTTTAGCAAGAAAAACACTCTAGAGGGCAGCAAAGATTAAATTACATACAGTACTGTATATGTACTTGGTGAGCGATAAGCAAATTGGTGATGGGAAATGAAATACATCGTATATTTTGATTTTGCATTTTGCCTCGCTGATTGTCTTTCAATCTTCTAGTCAAACAACAGATTCTTAAGCAAGACCAGGACTAAATTTGCGATCAACTGTTTATTGCTGCCAATTTTTCCTTCATAATTGGTTGTTTGCGTATTTTGTCACATAAAACATCACGATTTGAATCTAATCCATCCATTCATTTGCTGGAGCCCGTACCGGCTGTCTTTGGGCAGAAGGCAAACTACACCCTGGACTGGTTGTCAGTCAATGATTGTGACAGACAGAGACACACACACACTGGGAACTGAACCCAGTCTATCTGTACATAAAGCAGGCGAGTGAACCGATTCACCATCAGCGACTGCATTTACATATATTGTCTGTGATGAATTTTGCTGAAAGCAATGGCGATGAATAGGCTCTTACTGTTTAGCATTTGTTATTAACAATCCAGAAAACCTTTAGATGGAGTGATGTTAGACTAAATTCAGAAACCCTATACACAGTATTCATAATTCCTAACATACTCCTGTGAAAATGTGGCTGATTCATAAAAGATAGGATGTCATGCTTGTGAGTCATGACCGGCAACGTTACTAAGACAAACATGGCCTCAAAAGGCAAGCCGAAACAAAGTGGTACATTTTTCATTCAATGCCATATTAACAATCATGAAGCAAAGCCATTTTGAATGCAGCACGCTTGTAAAAGCTTTCTGGTTGCCACACTCGTTCATTTTTTCCCCCCGCATCAAAACCAAAGAAACCTCAAAGTGAGCAGAGCATGTGTAGAAAAGAAGGCTAGTGCAGTCTCTACTATGGTTGTGGTTGCACAAACCCAAGTTGTAAAGCATGCAGATGAAGAAGTAAATGACGATGAAATATTCATTGGGTTAGGAGAGGGAGTGCAGCTGGTACAAGGGGATGAAATAGATGGGTCAGGAGCACTCATATCACACAGTGTCATTTTTCTCTCCCTTATGCATCATCTTGACACACAGCCGGCTCTCTGCTTTCGCTTGCATGTACTCACCATCTTTACCTTCGTCTAATGTCATCATAAACGTGAGATAGTGTCATCGCCAGTGCTGTTGGGCCAAACAGGATGCCGTTTTCATTATCGGTTGGAGTGGGCATCATGTCAGGAGGGCTCTGCAATGCACTTCGACTGCCATGGCAACGGCCTCTGAGTCACCCCAGACATTACATCGCCTATCTTCAGTCGTGACCAAGTGCCAGAGAAGACCAGACATGTTTACCCAAGACTGCAAAGCCATGCTCCCATGGTGTGCTTGTCAACAGAACTCGGCAAAGAAAAATCACACAAGCACTTGACAGAAATAGAATATGGAAAGATTTGATTGATCCATATATGCGACGTTTGGAGGGAATACATCTTCAACAAGTACAATGCACTGCATTCATTATTAATGCTTGGTTTAAATTCCGAAAAGGTAGCAGGGTTGGCTAGTGATTGGCACATTTTGTTTCACATTTCTGAGCCACACAGATGTCTGTTCTGAACATCATTTTTAATGTTCTCCGCAAGTTTGCGTGGTTTTTCGCCGGGCACTTTCCCTTCACTCCAAATTGATGCGTCGCAAGTCTCTAAATTGTCCATAGGTGAATTATTTGTTTCTATTTTATTTTATGTGCCTTCCCATTTGGCTCACGACCAGTCCAGGCGGTCCTCGCCTAGTCTCACCCCAAGTCAGAAATAAGAAAGGAACGATGCTGATCATTTGATTGTATTTGTATTCATTGGTTGATTTGACTGTTTTAATGCCAACGGCCTTGTACGTATGCTTTGAACAGTGTTATAGAAATACAATGATTATAATGATCGTGAGAGGCACAATGATGACTTGTGAGTGTGCCCCCTCAACACCTTAAACGAGTCTATGATGGAGACGGACCGCACCGTAGATAGAACAAGTGAACATCTCGTTTGTGAGATGGACGCAGCATGTATGTCAGCATGACATCGGCTGTTCTGCTGCCAGTTCGAGTAAATCGTTGAGTATCCCACCCTCAGTTTTCTTCCCTCGGGCGCTACTTTCAGAACCGGACAGCTCCAATCCCCTCCCACGCCCCGCCCACCCCCGGCAGACTGGCGGGGAGAAAAGACCACACGCAGTCGTGGGTTGAGGCGATACCTCAGGTCTGTTGGGATTTTGGTTTTTTCTTGTCGAGAGGAACTTTAAGACCAATTTGCTCCTCGCCTCTTTTCATCAATCATACGGAGTGGCCGCTTCCACTTCGAAGAGGAGTCGCGTTGATTTGTGCGGAGTTACGAGGCTTGTGTTGCACGCGAGGCTTGTGGGGGGGGGGGGGGGAGCTTTGAGGGGATCGTCCGTGCAATGAAAAGTGGGGAATTACTGTCGGCTGTGCCTTGGTTGTGCAGGACACATCCTTTTGTCAGTGCTCGTTAAATCGGCGAGGCTCCCGGTTATGCTCGCAGCACTTTGCCAAGCGCTTTCTTCTTCTCGGTGTCCCTGAAGAAGAAGAAGAAGACGAAAAAGGAAGAATGGCTCTCCTGGTCGTGCTTCTGCAAACGGGGCTGGTTTTGGGCTCCAACTACGGCTACGTGGAGTGGTCGGAAAACGACCGTGACGAGAAGCCTTCGGTGTTGAGCACGCAAGGAATCAACAGGGAGCCGCCCCGCCACCATCCCACCTCTTCTCACTCGCCGCCGGCTACGGAGCGCACGGTGGTGGCGCACAAAATCGAGGAGGACCTGCCGAGGGTGGTGACCGCTTTCCTCCACAGCGGCGACTCCTCCGCGCTGACACAGGTCAACTGCTCACGGAGGTACGAGCTGAGCAGCCTGCGAGGCGGCCTGCGTGTGGCCACCCACTACTCGCTGCACGGCATCCTGGACACCATGACGCACGCCGCCAACTTTTTGAACGTGATCCTGCAGGCCAACGGGTCCCGAGAGGACACCTTACAGCGGGACCTTCACTGGTATCGGGCGCTGGTTCGGAGCATGCTGGAGGGGGATCCCAAAATCCACAGAGCCGTGGTCAGCTTCCACGGGGACGTCGTTCTGCAGGCGACCCGGAACCAGAAGGAGGTGGTGCTGCAGGACCGGCCGCTGAAGAGCAGGAGCACCGAGTCCGAGTGGCCGAACGAGTTTAGGGACGGGAGGAGAGCGTCCACGCTTCGAACGGGATCGGAAGCCAAGAGTGGAGTTTACCTTCTGGACAAGAATCGGATCAAGTGGTCTGCGCCTTACCTGGAATGTGAACACGGGGCTTTTGTGCCCTACTGGCTTCTCACCTTGTCAGCTGGCTTCTATGGACTCAAGAGAGACTCTGCACTGGAGTTCAGGTGAGACAAATGTGTTGTGCCATCATGCGACATCGAGCTCGGCCAAGACAACCAACTTCAAAATGTTGACGAGTTGAAGAAAGGTCCGAGCTGCGATCCCTTCCACGCTGTGCCGCTTGGTCTACTGTGTCACGATACCAAAAAGTGATTGACTGTCGTACAGTAAGAGGATGGGCTTAGAGTTGACAATTTTGTAGGATCATATGGGTGCCTTTAAAAATGATCATCCACTTATCGCAATAGACCACTTTGAGCATGACGTGATCATTACCAAGCGGGCCGAGTGATCGACCGAGAGATCGAGGAATAAATATGGAAGGCAAATGTAAAAATGTAGGTTCAGCCGACACAGGCGAAATGAAAGACGCATTCTTTTGACAAATCACAGAGAGCCACCGCAGAATGAAGAAGCTGCGGGTTTCCGACCGCTGACTTTTAAACCAATTAAAACGCTGCTCCCAATTGAAAATCTGGTGGGGAGAAAATATTGCGACTCAAGTGTTGGCTCAAGTCAGGTTGCAAAGGGGAAATGTGATTTCCTCTCCATGGACGAGTGGGCTTGAAATCTTTCGCTGCTTCTTCCAGTCATCTCAGTGCTGCGATGATGTTTCTATAAATAGAACGTCTGGACAGAAAAGCTTAAGCCTTCCTTCCTTCCTGTGAAATCTCCCGATTTTTTTTTTTTTTTACTGTCTGCACGGGCCATTTTGAATTGAACAATTCACAAAACACGCCAACCTGACGGTGAGAGATGCCCATCCCTGCTTTCTGTCTCGGTCAAGCTTTGACCATCTGACGCGTCCGCTGACGAGTTCCCTTCTCTCATTCTGTCTGGTTGCGTACCATGGAGGAGGAGAGGGGCTGGTGGAATCCTCTCTCCATGGTCGTTTGTTCCACTTCCCTGCAGGCAGATGGAGGCAGCGGGTGTCAGGCTCATCTACAGAAGCACAAAAGAGAAAAGGAGAATGGCACATTTCAAACCGTGACAAGAGGGAGTTCGTTTGAACGCAAACACACGTTGGGGCCCCAGTGCAATGGTTAAGACTGAGCTTGCATAGTTTCGCTTCAGGACAGTTTTTGACTGGTGGATTTATTTTGTTAGGTAACGATTATCTGACACCTATTTTTGATATGATTCGCAAGAAAAGCTTTCAAAGTCTTGGTTGTAGCACTTTTTCAAGTACTGCGGTCAGACCGAATTGGAATGTGAGCAACAGATACCTGCATGTCTTCAAGCTACAGTCAGTGTCGCTACTTTATGTTAGCGCTGTTGTCTATTCAACAGAATTTCAAGGACATGGCAGATAATGCGTCGACGACACTGTACGGTGTGAAAGATTTGTGTTCTATCTCTATTGTCCTTTGATGGCTTTTTGAGCCCGACATGATATATTGCCGCACAATCGCGTCGTACGATCCAATGCAAGAGCCGGATCCCGCCACCCAAATCTTTCCTTGCGGGCATCATAATAACTTGGCGCGGTCGCCATTATTCTTGGATCCTTTATCTTTCTTTTCCTAACCTGTGGTCTGTTTTTCCTCGGTGGCAGGGGCGTTGTTCGTTTGGACGTGAACTTGCAGGATGTGGATATTGACCAGTGCTCCGACAGTGGCTGGTTTGCCGGGACACATCGCTGCAATCTTACCAGTATGGAGGTAAGCGCTGCTTGAATGACCTTTTCCCGAATTCATCCACTTTGACCGCGATGGAGAAAAGGGCGCTTCCAAAAGTTCTCCGACTGGGGCAGTGCTTACATCTGCTCCCTATCGTAATCAACGACACGCATTCCCAATTATGACGCCAATGCTCCTGGACAACAGCAACGCTATTATTTTGAACATTTTATTTGAATTCAAATGCCATCGGTGGTGGGCCAACGCCGTCACACATCATGTTGGTCACTTTTCGGCGTGCTGAGGGACAGCGATGACCCGTGTTCTGTCTGCATGTGTCAGTGTGTGATGGCTCTTGCGCATTGGCTTCCACCCTCATGTGGGTGCCGGTGAGTTTCATGTGATGGATTGTGGGAAACCTCCTTGACCCCAGCGGGGGGGGGAGTCCTGTAGCTGTTCATGTGTGCATGGCATGTCGCTGGCCATATGATGCATAATAAATGCAGTGGAATGGATTGCATCAAGATGGTTTGAATAATTGACTCTGCTCTTTGTCTGTGTGCCTGGCCCACCCCCACCAAAATTTAGTCCCCCCCAAGTATGCCTGATTTACAATAGCATGGTATCTCCTTTTTGCATGCTGAGTGGCAAATTGTGTGACAATTATTCCTCCAGCCAGATTTTACACTCACTATTTTGTATTTGCTCAAGCGGCCTTCTGTCATCAGCGTACTTGTGAGTGTTTTGATCAGTTTCAGAGCAAAGAAACGTCTTTCGCAGGAGGCACAACTAACTTCAGGAACAAACAATTTTCAGCTCTTGTTCGTGTCACCTAAACAATGTAGGAACCACTTGACAGTCGACTTGGATCATCGTTTTATTAGCTTTGCTCCCTAATATTTGAAAGATTTTTGTCAACAAGCTGCAAAGCTAAACAGCGCCAGCCCACCTCAGTGGACGAGAGGGTGGCCTCCCCCTTCGCTTGGAAGGGTGTGAGGGACACTTCCTGACTGTTAGTGGGCGATGGGTAGACGGAGCCACATAAAATGTCGCGGCACGCTGGGCGAACTGGAGTGATACCGCGTTAGCGCCGCCTCGCTCTGTTGCTCAATAGGACACCTGCTGGATCTTTCATCATTGCATCGCAGGCAACGCCGAAAAAAAGGTTTTGTTGAATGTCCTCAATATTTCGTCAAGTGGCGGCATGAGAGAGAATCACCCGTTTCCGGATAAATGTTTTTAAATCCACTATACATCCACACATGCTGCATTGTAGCAGGCGGCACGAGTGTCTTTCGAAGAATTCATGACAATGGTCCACATTTTACGACCTCTTACTCTTCTCTAATGATAATTCTCCTGACACACACGACATTTCGCAGTGAGGCGGTGATTCAGTGGCAACTGAGTCATCACTGTTCATCTTTTTTGAGGAGGCGCGTGGGTGGGGCGAGCCAAGACTTTGACACGGAGCTCTCAATTCAAATGCTCTCCACAACCAAGAAGACTTGGACTGTATTGACAAACTCATCGATTTGACCAAACAGGCAGATATTTTCTTTTCAGCCGGGGCTCAACCAAGATGTATTGCAAGTGTCCGGGGTCTCATATCTCAGGGCAGCCCAAAAGAGGTTCGAGTCTGAAAGCGGATGGGATCATCTTTTCATCGTTAATGCACCCGTTAGCTTTGATCTCCAGACAACAGGGTGCGAACCGTACCGTGTTCCAAGATCTGTCAGTTTCGTACGCAGAGGAGCAAACTTCAACGAGGACGTGTCTGAATTGGAATGTCAAGGAATTGACCAAACTGTTCAGAACGCAAAGTGGAAGTACAAGTGGAAGGTTATATTGAGAACAAATGAGACATCAGGCTCCCTATTGCAAAGCCGTGATTCTTTTTTTTTTTTTCTTCACCAGCTATAAATGCAAAGACACTCTGTGAAATGGCCACCCAAGGCGAACTACTAAAAATAATTCATCCTCATCATCATAAAGCCCCTATAGCCGTTCAGTTTCAGACTTCAGCTCCCGCTCGCGAAAGCTGCTTCGAAAGGATTAGCATTGTGGGTTCTGCTCTCTTGTCTTTTCATTTTGTGTGCTCGTGCTTTTCGCCGCTGTTCCCATCGCTTGTTCCTCCTTGATGCGGTTGAAATAATCTTTGGAGTTCAAGAGCCTGCGGGCCGCAGCTGAAGTGGATGCTGTTTAAAGTCTGGAAAGAAAGTGATGACACTTGGCTCATCGAGCGCACAGGCAAACTTTGGTTCGTGGAAATAGCTTCTGAGCCAAGCGGGGAAAAAAAAAAGAAGCCATCTTTCTCACAAAAGACATTGTTTGCAGCAATGGCCTGCGGGAAGTCAATTCAATGCTCCTTTCCTCCCCCCAAAAACCCTGAAGTTGGGTCTCCCAGGGCCAAGTCATAACAATGAAGTCTTTCTTCATGCGACGGAGCGTCGTGTGCTCTGCAGAGTGTGCGCTTCTCACTTAAGGTCAATTTGCGACGTGCCGTTTCAGCGCGGCTCAACGGCATGAGCGCCTCTCGGATGCGTTCGCAGCCGGCAGCGGAGGCGTCGTGATTCCGCGGGCAGAACAATTCAATGCTGCCTCCAAGGGGAAACTCAAGGCGTTGCCAGGCCAGCTTCTCTCTTCGGCAGATGCTGGGTTGGGAGGTGCGTGGAAGGCCTCCCCGAAGAGGCATCCAGCAGGAACCCGAAACAGATGCCTGCTGAGCCACCTCATCTGGCTTCTCTTGACGTAGAGATGGATGACTCAGCTTCTCACCATCTCTAAAAGAGAGCCCGGACACCCCGCGGAGGAAACTCATTCCGGCTGCTCACACTTGGACCTCGGTCTTTAGGTCACGTGACCATGGGTGACATTTTGCACGGACTAAATCCATTTGTCTGTAATTTCAGACATGATCATGATTTGTTCACTATTCCATAGTTTTTGTTTGGCGGTGCGCCATGAAAAATTTCTCGTGTCAAATGGGTGCCTTGGCTTTTATTTTATTTATTTATTTTTTTTTCTGTTCGGCTCTTTCACGTCTTGTGTCTGTTTTCTCTTCTTACGCTCCCGCAAAGGCTGAGTAGGAAGTGGGATCCGTCACCGTGATCTAAGCACACGCTCATGCATTTATGGATGCGTAGACATAGGGGTGGCCTTGTACATGATTATACAAGCGCTTCGACGTGATTCCTTCGGGTAATTGGGACGGGACGCATGTGAGGATGTGAATCTGGCTTTTCCATCGTGTGTCGGCGTCGTCAGCTTCAAAAGGGGCCGAGTATGTTTGCATATGCACACGTGTGTGTTTGAGGAAATGTGTCGTTGGAGATAACGGCCTGCGCCAGAAGAGCTCTGATAATGAGTGTAAACTGCCATGACAGCCAAAGAGGGTGACCCATTCTAACCCCCCCCCGCTGGCTCCTTTTCCAGCTCTCTGCCTCACTTTCTGTTTCCGTGACTATTTATGCACCAATTTTCCCTCGCTTCTTTGGTCGCTTGTTATCACACTCTCATTTAAATGTGATCTTCTTGAATGCGCCGACTCTATTTTCTTGAAGCCAATTAACTGCTCGGAAAAAAACACCATGAGCCCGGCGGGACGGATAACTCCATCGGTCAGTGCGTTACTCCCTTTTTAATGACTTTTTTTTTTTTTTGGCTCATTCAGCGCACCATTTCAATTTTGACATCAGTGCTCATCCGATTGTTTTTCATCGACCGCTTCCTCGACACCCTCTTTCATTCTCAGCACACCTCCTTCCAACAAAGGCCTGCAACGCCGTTGCAGAGAGCAACATTATTAATTCTGGCGACAGCTCAGCAAGTACAGTATTTTTAGTGGCGTGAGTTGATCTGAAAAATTCATCACCTGCACATATGTGGCTCGTTCCCCGCGCAGCTGCGAGAAGGTGGACTCGCTCGGCGGATGGTGTTTAGACATAGACGAGTGGTGAAAGTGGTCGTCCTCTAAACACAACAATAAGATAAGACAAGAGAGAATTGTTGTTGAGAAAAGTGGGAGTTGAAATCTTCAGACTTGAAATAGTCCGTCGACATGTCAATAGCAGTGAGATGGTTCCCCAAAGACCGCTGTGGGGGCAAACGACACAGAGAGGGAAAAACGACATCAGATGAAAAGCGTCGTATGTCTTCATGATATTCACCATTTTGTGTCGACTCAGCGGCAACCTGCGTTGGATGTGCGTGCATCTTCTTCATCATCGAAGAGATCATTTATGAGTACTTGAAGCTGCATTTTTTTTTTTCCCTTCAAGAGTTCCATTCAAGGTGAATAAGATCTCAGTCCAGAGCTGTGAACCTGCTGGAACCTTCTCTGTAGCTGTACGGAATCGCTTGCTGGATTGAATATACAGATTTACTTGAAAAATCGCACTGCTTGAAAAATACGTCACCCAAACCCCAATTTTGTATTCAAAGAGCCGATACTCTTGTTCCTACAATCAGCCGAAATATTTGATTGCTTCCAAATGAATTGGATGGAAAGTAACATATAAACATATTTCACTGAGTTTTTTCAATTTTTGTTGAGCTCAGATTTGATGGTCGTAATGAATGCTGTGCTGTTTCAACAAAGACGCTAAATCTCTTGCTGCTACACCAGTTTTTTATCCTAACAGAAACGTTACCAGATAAATGAACTTTTGGAAGACTAAGTCATCTGCACTTTATTTTATGATCGGTTTTCGAGCTGCAATAAATGAAAATGTGTTTTGTAGGTGTTGTTTGCTCTCGGTGCGTTTGTGGTGAGAAAGGAAGAATATCACTCAGGCGATAGGAACTGCCACAGACATCAGAGAAGCATCGGACTGAATCACCGTCGTTTTCAACTGCATGAGGTTTCCATGGTGACGGCAACTGCTTCTCATTTCATGAGCGAGACAAGGGTCCCGCTGAGAAACTTCCATCATCCCATTGTCGTTCACTCCAAAAGGCTTGACATCGATTCA
>CAAKHF010024484.1:0-27722 GCA_901007745.1 Hippocampus kuda | reverse complement strand
CGATTCCCCCCCCCCCCCCAACCCCCCCAATGTATGTACATCGCCCAGTGACCTCATTTCGACTCAAAAGACTTTTTCGGGTTGAAGTCAGACCTGTTTCACCGCCAAACCATTCACATTCGGAGAGTCCTTTCAAATCTTTATTGTGTAGTGGAATTGTTCGAGCGACATGGCTGACGGCCATTTTTATGTTGCATCAAAAAGACGCTTTGTCCTCCAGCCCGGCCCCCCCAAAATATCGAAGGAGTGAATTCCAACACCTCCCACTGAGCGCGCCGCACCAACTGTGCTTGTGCTGAAAGCGCCATCAGTTCAAAACACTTGCAATATTCGAGAAAGACATAAGTGGGGGGCATCGTCTGCATTGCTTAGCAAATGTAATAGACCGCCATGTGAGGTTTATGCTTGAACAACATTTTAGTTTTAAATCTCCAGTGACAAACAACAAAATTCCAACCGCGAAAGTACTGCACCGCCGATCAAAGAGTGACTGCCAAGCTCGCAGGATGTACAAAGTCCACATCCATTCCTTCATCTTTAATGATGCCGGTGACTCATGCGTTGCAGCATGAAGTATGCAAGGGCGACGATGTACAGAAGACGAGACGAGGAGAGAGACAATCGTCAAGGAGGATTCATTTTCCATCGGGAGCCACCAATCACTCCCTAATCTGTTCTCCCGCAGCTCATAAGCGCTGCGGCAAAATGCGGCAACTGGTTGAGACGGCAGCACATTCGGATCATAGTTGAGCGCCCGCCGCTCGAGTCCAAGTGGAGGACTCGGAGGCCACCAGCCCAGTTCTCGAGAACCGAAATGGCGAGTCTCTTGCTTTGTGTTTGTGTCACTTTTTTTTTTTTCACAAGTGGTTTCCAGGTGCCTTCATATAAAGTCCCTGATAGTCATTTCAATTCTGATCCACTTTATCCTCACAAGGGTCGCAGGGCATGCTGGAGCCTATCCCAGCCGTTTTCGGGCAGTAGGCGGGGCACACCCTGAGCCGGTTGCCAACCCATCGCAGGGCACACGGAGACGAACAACCATCCGCTCTCACACGCACACCTTGGGACAATTTGGAGTGTTCCATCAGCCTGCCAGGCATGTTTTTGGAATGTGGGAGGAAACCCGAGTACCCAGAGAAAACCCACGCGGGCACATCATTCCAGTGCCTGGAGCCGTGTCGGTGTTCAGTCTTGATCTGGTTGTACTGTTCAGCTGCAGAGGCAGAAGAAGGTGGATAACAATTTGAAGAGGCAGCAGGCGAGGCAGTGATACAGGAAAGTTTATATTACAAGAAATTAAATTCACTTGAGGAAAAAAAAAAAAAAAAGTCCAGTAAACAAACAAAAATGTAGCAGTACAAAAGTCCAGACAAAAATAAATCTCGAATGGGAACACAAGTTGAGCAGTCAACCAAAAGTATCATTTGCCATACAGTACTGTTTTTAAATCACCTATGGGTTTTTTTTTTTTTGTTTTGTTTTGGGGGGTCGAGGTCAATATTCATGAAAAAAGCAAAACCCCACAAAAAAGGAGCAAAGGCTGATGGCTGACAAAGATGTCCGTCCATAGGGAGCATCTTAATTCAGGGTCTGCTTCCTCTTTGTGTGTCGACTCCAGTGAGCTCCATCCTTTGCCTGGCGTCCTGCTTATATGTGCCTCCATCCACCAATGCCGCTTATCCTCACCGGGGTTGCGGGTGTGCTGGAGCTGAGTTTGGGTGAGAGTCAGCCAATGACCTGAATTGGTGCCCAGCCAAGGACGCAGAAAGACAAACAGTCGTTCATATTCACATCTACGGACCAATTAAAGTCTTCAATTAACCTTCCGTGCGTGTTTTGTTTTTGAGAAAACCCACACATGCACTCTCCCGCATTTGAACCTAACGACCTCCGAACTTTGAGGCAGATTTGCTATCCAGCTGTACAAAAGTGTATCATCGAATAAATATATGTATATATTATAATATACAGACAATTACATCTTCTGGTGCCAGGATGCTTCCGGAAAGCAGAAAAATGATGAATTGAGCTCTATTTTTGGAGACAGGCGCATCTGCGGCAGATCCTGATTTTCGTGCAAGCACACGGCGCGTTGCACTCGTGCCAATTTGGCAGATGGGTCCCCGCCACGCTGGTCGTGCCAATACAACATAGGGAGTGCTGTCGGAGAGGCGCCTGGCCGAATGACGATTTGGTGGCAGAAAGTCGTTCTCAAGTCGCACCTGCTCAGACCGTGTCTAAAAGAGCTTCTTGGGCCAAATGCTTTGACTGAGATTTGGTTGACTTTGAATATCTTTCTTTCATTGGCTCTTGCTATGCATCAAATGATCCCGAATATCACTTGGATCGCTGTTGAGCGATCTGACCTCCTCCCCGTCATGTATACACTGCTTATTTGGATTGATTTCCAGGGTGTGCAGGAGCATATCTGACATTTGGCAAGAGGCGCGCAGCGTACACCCCCGACGGGTTGCGAGCCAACCGCAGCCGATTCAGTTTGTCCTTTGCTGGGAATCGTTGTTGGGATTGCAATCGAGGTGGTGTGCACCCGCACACGCCAACCGTCTCACCATTTCAAATTGGCCAGAAATGCAATCATCAGCAGAGGACAAATCTGCACACGCAACCGAGTGATACGTTGAGCTGTTTTGTGGCCAAGGCTTCATGTTGTAAATTTAGTCGCCCGCATCACCCTCCCCGCAGAGACGCTGTGCAGTATTTATGAGCATTCATGCCAAATTTATTGCGGCTTTAATTTTAGTGCATGTTTGCAACTGGCGTGCATGTGTGTATTCAAACCAATGCGAGTGTTTCAGCTCCAGATGGCGTGTTAACTTGCCGAGGTATAAAGCCAGCGGAAAATATGCAGAAGCTCGAATTCCGCAAACAGGCCTTAATTCTTCATTTGGATATGAATTAGTGTCCCTGTTACTTGGCAAAGCTCTGTGATTTCCCCGGACGCCAGGCGTGTTTATAACTGGGCCTGCTGCCTTCTTCTGCAGACGAGCATGCGGATAATATTGAAGACTCAATAACACAACTTGAGCAGGTTCACTTCTCAACTCACACGGGGAGAGGGAAGGAGCAGAAGCAAAAAGTATGAGCACAGGTTTTGCCACACAGAGACAAGTATGTATATAACACTTAGTTTCACACAATTGTCCGTGTTGTTCACTCAAGAAAGCCCCCCCACCCCCAAAAAAATAAAATTGCTAAAGTGAATGAAAAAGATGTGGTTTAAAGTTGAAAGTGCACTAAGGTGTCCTGAGGTGTCATTCTTCTTTGTGTTCTCTTCCCGCAGTGCGTGCCCATCGCTGGCCAAGGATTTGTGTTGGACAAATACAAGTGCCGATGCAAGAGAGGATTTTACCATCCGAGCCGTGTGGCGCTCAGTGACTTGAACAGTAGGTTACAAATCCTTTTTGGGGGCTCTTACAATACATATTGCCCCTCCCTTGTCGCATCAAAACGTTTTCTTCGAGTCCGACTCTTTTGGGTTGAACAGGTTTAGCAGAAGGATGAATAGTCCACGTATCATGAACTCTCCCGATCGTGGGCCGCAATCAAATGAGTGCGTTCAGTCTGACATATTTGACTGAGAGCACTGCAGTGTCCTCGGGCAGGAAGCTTGGATCCGAAGAGCGAAATAATCAAGCGGCTGCAGGGATTCTCAGTTCCGGCTCCGGCAACACTGTGCCTCTGAGGCCGTGATAGGATAAGCTTCACCTTTATCGTAATGCCGCATGATATGAGGCCTGAGGCCCTCAGGCTCAATCTGTGATGAGACACTCGATTAAGAACCGCATTGCTTCACTTTGGCTCACAGGTCCTGGAAACTGCCTGCTGGATTTGATTTTTTTTATGATTTTTTTTTGTACACACCTGAGGTTCAGACAGATGAGAAAACGATTTTGCATCGTTCCCTAGCAACGAGGAAAAAGGGCACAGGGGTGAGGTCAAGGCGCAGCATGCGATGTCAACTCAGAAACTCTGAACGAGAACATCCTTTCTACGACGATGCATAAAATTTGAATATGCAGTACTGCTTACATTGCAGTGTCAATTCACCGAATAATAGGCAAGAGGTCCACAAAACGGCAAGGTCAAAAGTTCACAACTTCAATCCTTCCATTAGAACGTCACCGTGGCGAAACCTAATGAGATGTGCCCCTAGCACGCAAAATATTTCCACTAAAAGAGGACGCTAATAGACAGTGAAAAGGCCACATAGACAGAGGAAAATGCACTTATGCGGCCAGCAAATGTCGGCGTGGATGGCGTACAAGAACGCCGGCAATAGCAAAGGGCAAAAAAAATTGTGTCGACCATTTTGAGTGACGAGTTTGGTCGACTTTATTGCACAACCCTCAAGCTGGTTTAGGTGACAAAATATTGGAGGGATTCTGCATCATTTGGGACCGGAGACTGTTGATATTGTCCATCGCTTCTTCATCCGCCGGCATATTGTACGGCCCGAATGCTGCATGGGCATATGATACGAGCAGTAAGAAACACGATGGAAATGTACGTTTATGGAGCACACGCTTTCAGAGGTGCTGCAGATGGTCAGTGAAGAAATTGGAGGATTTCGATCAGAACTAATAGACTCCCAATCTGCCCTCGACAGGCATGTTGCCAAAGGAATCTGTCTTTTTTTTTGTTTGTTAGTTTGTTTTTTTGTTGCGATTATTCAAGCAAATGACATTAGACGTGACTCGAGTAACTCGCACACCACTTTCAGATACGTTGGAAAAGCAATCGGGGAGAGCAGACTTGATAAATCCATTCAGACATGAGCGATTAAAAATGCAGCGTGTCGATGCTTTACTCTCTTGTCTCTCGTCATTCCCTCATGAACGCTTTTATTTTTGTCGCGCTAATTGCTGTGACATTTTGATGTATTGGCCTCGTGATTGCTACTCATGAAACAAATCAATTAAAGCCAATCCACTCATTGCGGTGTCACTCCGAATAAAAAACTCAAAGACAAATTGCTGTAATCCAAGAAATCAAAATAAATCAAAGCAATGTGGAAAAATCCTCAGGAGGCCCTCGCCGCCTCCACGTCCTCATCAATCTTGAGATGTCTGACGAAGCCCTTTTCTGTTGTCAGGTAGGGCGCAGGGCTCTCGCAGAGACGACGCTTCTGATGTGGCGACAAAGTGCCTTCCTTGCCGGGTGGGCTGTCCCTACTGCAGAGACAACACACCCTGTTTGGCCCGGGAGGACAGCGGGCTGCGGCTTGCCGTGGCCTCCTTCCAAGGCCTGTGCGTGCTGCTGGACTTGGCCAGCATGGTGGCCGTCTACCACTTCAGGAGACGTAAGGTGAGCGGAGATATCATGCTGTCTCGTAAAATGACCGACCTTCACGTGCCTACCTGCCGAGCGCGTACCTGTCTCGCCATACCTACTCACAAATCCCCCTCCCCACATACGCCTACTGATATAACCCGAGCTAATTTTCTGGTGTTTTATCTTTGCACCTACATACATCCGTATGCACCGTTATCCGCCCGGCTATAAATACCGAGTGACGGATCCAAGTGTGAATCGCGGAACAAAGCGTGATGCATTCATAGGAATACAATACAGGAAGAAAAAAAAAAATCTTTCTGAATAAAAAAACATTCCTAAACAGATCATGCACATAAACAAATCATGTCCCACCGGATTTGTTTCATTTGTACCATAGCATCAGCCGCAAAGTGGATCATCAGCAGATTAAATGAATGAACCCCACAAGGTCTAATTATGCTGTTTTAATTCCAGTTATTATTCCCACGCGGACTGCAAAGAAGCAATCACACATACAACAAATGACACTGAAGGTTTTTGGCCAACGGGGAGCTTGTGTGCACGTGAAAGCCCCAAGCGGTGAAAGTTTTTGTGAAGCAGTCGGATGGAAATCTTCAAGTGTTCAGATGGCTTCACCTGGCCAGGACGACAAAGAAAGACGCATGGACATGTACTTGACTCGACATACACACTTGCCTACTAGACGTCTGCCAACCATCAGTGACGAACTGACGGCCCTCCCGTCAGTATTGACGGAACGTCCACCTGCGCTGCCTATCTTACCTATACTGTGCCTCCCTTCCTCTATCTGCCAACCAATTTATCGACTTATTTCTACCTACGATTGCACCTTCCCACATACACTGTACTTACCAAAATACTGACACCTAGCCACTCACCCACCTATCTTACATCTACCAGGTTACTGACCTCTACTTTCCAACCCTCTGACGAGTCTTCCAAGCTACCTACCCAAAGCCACCTACTCCCTAGCAACTTGCCCACCAAGCAACCTACATAGCCATCTCATTTAGCTCGCCGTAATCTAGCTAATCTAGCTAACCAATCTACACCTCCCTAAAATGTCTACAATTATTGCTCCTGACAAGCCAATTCTTTCTTTCTTTCGTCCTCCACAGAGTATCCGTACTTCTGGATTCATTCTATTGGAAGCACTGTTGTTTGGAGCTTTACTGCTGTACTTCCCCGTAAGTAGATCTCATTTGCATTCCTCATCCGTCAGTAGGCTATACAACGCAAGAGAAGCATTAGCTCGGAATCGCTGCGTTGAAAAAGCCCTCCAGGTGCATCTGTGATCTCCAACCTGCCCAGCTTGTACGTGAATCTCACGAAGTTCTCTTGAATCACTAGGATAGAACGCCGAACTGCCGCCGCTGATATGATTGACTGATCAACAAACAAAATGAGAGAATCGTGTGGAATCGAACGCCTTCCGGCATGAAGCTATATCGGCCCCCGTGAGAGCGGGCTTCTTTGTCAACTTTTTCAGCGCCAAAGTGACCGACAGGATGTTCAACGAGCGGCAGAATAATATGAAAACTATGAAGACGTTTAAGATACGATCATTAGCCTCGCTGCATAGAATCAATCGCTTTGGAGTTGCCCAACTCATGTCAAGTGGTTGAGGGTAAAATCAAGAAATTGGCATTTTGATTTATTCTTTTGAGTCAGACAGGCCCACGAGTACCGTCGGCCCATGCGCTTCAGCCCAGGTAAAGCCCCTCGGTCACATCTTGAGCTTGGAAACAGATGGATGGAATTTCCATGTGACAGGGAGATGTGAGGGAAACTGGAGATTCTCTCCCTTCAAATACTTCTTGAAGTTTCAAACGCTGGCTTGAGCTTTCCTTTTTTTTTTTCAATGTTTTTATTCTCTAAACGAAAAAAAGAGCTTTAGAATGTTCAGCACGATACACAACTGTGCTTATTTTGAATGCTTCTGGGGCATTATCTTGCAAAAGACAGTAAGCGGCTGTTATTTTTGTTCCTGCAGACGTTCGCCTTCACGTGACAGGCTAGTCAAGATGAATTGGAGTTTGCATCCCTCCGTTCGGTTCCCTCGGTTGCATGAAAGATACCAAAAATAGCTTCCCCCAAATATGCTTTCACTCTCTTCGGTGCACAGCCAGGAGGTCCTCGTCTTCTCTGTGCTTCTCTTTTTTTCTCAACACTTGCCATCATCTCGCTACCTTTTAAGTATGTCTCTCCCTTTCCCCAGGTTCTCCTTTAAAGCATTTCCCTCTTCATCTCACCTTGATGTCTGCCTCCTCGCCCGTACAGTTACACACCCACAAAAATACAGTTTGTGTCTTCTCTGCTGTCTTCACAAGCGTCCTCAGCCAAGCGCGGCGCAGCTGCCCCGTTCTGGTGCTCAATGCATTTTTAAACAGTCCATCAAGTTCCAGCGCCGCTTGTTTTAAAAATACAGTACATCTGTTTATTAATTGATGGAGGAAGCACGGTTGGTTGCATGCGAACCAAAGAGGGCCACCGCTCCCTCGGGTTGGGATAAAAATGTGCGCTCCCCCGTGACTGGTGGATGTCGGTAGCACTGCGCAAAGGGCGTGACACTGTTTGTCTGCTCGACTCTCCGCAGGTTTGTGTTCAGAGTAGTAAAGATACTTTGCGAGGAGTCGGGAGTGGTCTAATTTTGCCCGCTGTCTGCAAAGGTGACTTCATATTGGTGCGGCTCCGTCGCGTGGCAAAAAAAGGGCCTGCGGCGGAGCGGAGGCTTGCTATGAAGACAGAGCGATGATGAGAGGGCCCGTGCAGGAGGCAAATGCAAAATACAGGTCGACACGAGGCACCCGCAAAGAGGATGACGCTTTTCTTCTTGTAACGGGATACTGTCTGTTTTTATTTTGGTTTCATTTATTTATTTTTTTTGATGGTGTGGGCTGTGATTGTACCTCCCTGCAGGTTATGATCCTATACTTCCACCCTAGTGTGTTCCGATGTATCCTCCTGAGATGGGTTCGCTCGCTGGGTTTCGCCGTCATGTATGGCACCATCATCCTCAAGCTGTACAGGTAAACCGCTGTCATGGATGATCGTCGGTATCGTCCCGTTTTCAATGACAACTCGAATGGAAAATATTGTTGGACTCCAAAATGTTTGCCGCATCCGCATCAGAAGAGCACGTTTCAATTTTCACCATTTTTCTTTTGCCTCCTGTTTGTCGACCGTTGCAATACGAAGAAGTCTCTTCTCAGACGCACGCTCGTTTCTGTTTGAGCACTTCGGAGACAGGAGCAAGAGGTCAGCCCTGTCAGAGTGTTCTCCCGGTCAAAGTACCGATTTGATCATCATTCCGAGCTGGCTGTTTGGCTGCAAAGTGTGCCCTGGGGGAGCCCTCTCGCAAGCTGCTCCTGATGACTTTTGACTGCTTGTCTATCTGCAGCAGTTGATGATCTTATCTCGACCACCATATGGCTCCTCATCTCCTCATTTTGTAGTGTTGGAGTGTTGTATTTTTATTTTTTATTCCCATGACATAGATGCATTGCCATGACGTCTATGCAGTGATCATGACAACTCCTGCGCAGATTAGGAATAAAACATCTTCTGGTGGAGCCCTATGTCATTTCCAATGAGCTGAATCTTTATTAGTTTCAGAAAAAAAGCAAATTCATTTTTCTTTTGTTGAATTCCTCCTTGAACCCCCGTTAGGAATCCCATGGGGTGGCAGGAAGTTCAGTCAGGAAGGCGAAAAGATGATTTGGTGCACGTGTGTCCAATGATGTCTCAAAGCCGTGATCACCGCTGTCTTCTCCTCTCGCTCCATCCAGAGTCCTGAAGGTGTTCCTGTCGCGCACGGCGCAAAGGACGCCCTACATGACCAGCTGGCGGGTCCTGAGGATGCTGGCAATAATTCTCTTGGTGGTGCTGTGGTTCCTGGCGGCCTGGACCTCTGCGGTGTGCCAGAACCCCGAGCTGAGTCGGGCCTTAATCACAGCCGGCCTCTCATCGGAGGGGCTGCAGTTTAGTATGTGTCTGCTGGACCGGTGGGACTACATGATGGCCGTTGGTGAGTGAGTTCAACACTGTCGCGTACAAAAATCCGAGAATTCTAGATTCTTTGGAAAAGCCCGGCCTGATGACAGTTACGCTATCGTGTCAATTAACGCTGCTTCTTTGCACTTTGTTCATATAAAACTGTCGGAGAGGGAGAGGAGAAGAGAATAGTGAAGCCCTGAAGATGAAAAAGACGCTGTCAGGATCTCACACACCGAGCGGGGGCTTTCAATGGACTGACTGACGTCAAATACAACCATCTCACCATATCTGTGTGCGTGTCGTGTGTGCAGGACAGGAAATGAAGGAGCCTGCTCGTTACCATGACAACCTTTGAGAACACGCTCATGTGTTGAGGCGATGCTTTGAACAGGAAGTTTTCTGCAAAGCTGCTTCCGAAAACCCTTGACTGATGTCATACTCGCAAAATTACCTCGGCGATTTGGCCTATATTTCGTAATATTGCCGACGAGGGAGCACTCATCTGCCGAAAAAAAAAAATATCCATCCATCCATCCGTTGTCCAAAGCGCTCATCCTCCTGAGGCTCGCCGGCGTGCTGGAGCCTACCTCAGCTGTCTTTGGGCACAGCCCGCAACTGGTTGCCAGCCAATCACAGACAAACGAGCGTTTGCGCTCGCAATCAGGGACAGGCACAATTCAGAGCGTTCAATCAACCTCGCACGCATGTTTTTATGGAACGTGGGAGAAAATCTCTGCTCCGTGAGGCTGATGTGCTCACCAGTCGTCATACCTCTAAAAAGAAATAAACAAGAAAGAAGTTGGGTTTTTTTGTTGTTGTTTTTTCCGATTCGCAAAGAAACAGCAGTCATGAGAATATCAACAGTAAACAAGCATTTGTTTGATTTGTTATGCTTCCCATCCTACAAGAGGAGCTCCCATTGCACCCCGAGACTAAGTGGCATGTCATTTGATGATTTATGGATCGGATCTATTCATGACTTTTAAGAGGCTCCAAAGTGAAAAGAATTTATGGACTGTTATAGATCTGATGGCAGAGTTAAGAGGGCCATTTGGAGTCTGTCAAGCATAAATCAAGCTTTATAACCTCTGCTCTTTTGCCATTTTCAAAATGTCATTTACACCTAATCGTTTTCACTTTTGACTTTTACTCGACGTGTGGGTAGAATGCACCGGAAGCAGGTTCCGCTGCTTGCGGGTTTTCTCCGGCCACTCTGGCTTCTTTCCACGTTCCGAAAACATCCCAAACACAACAATCAAAGACCTGAAATTGTCCTGAATGCGAGTGAATGGCCGTTCTTTCATACGTGCTCTCTGACTGACTGGCGACCAGTCAAAAGTCAGACATGACAGATTCCTGTTCAAACGGGGCCCTAATGAGGGCAAACGCGATAAAAATGCATCCGTCAAGGCTGGAACTCAGCAGTTTCACATCAAAAGGCGATGGATCGGAAAACTGAGGATCACAGACTTGTATTCGTTGCAGAAGAAAAGAAAAGCAATTTGGTGTTTTGTGACAAGTGTGGTATATTTAATGTTTCCTAAAACCTTTGCTTCTGAGTTGAACCCGCAAATAGTTTCTAAAACTGTGAAAGTTGCTCCTCGAATGCAGTCATTGATCAGCCAAATTGCTCGGCAAAGAGAATTGTATTTTATTTTTTTTTACACACTGAATGAATTTGACTAATCGAGCAAACCCAGTGCAAGTGTTTCCATTTCAATCCAATTGCATTTCTTTTGCTTCCCAGCGGAGTTGCTCTTCCTGCTGTGGGGTGTGTACCTGTGCTACGCCGTCCGAACCATTCACTCAGCTTTTCACGAACCGCGCTACATGGCGGTGGCCATCTACAACGAGCTTCTCTTATCGGTGGTCTTTCACATCATCAGGTGGGTGCGGAAAACTGCAACGATCCGCTCTAAAAAGCTGATCAGACTTGTTTGGCGCCATTCCGCGAGTAACTCGCTCGTGCTAGCATGAGTTGTACGTTGTGTCCTTTTCCCTTGACCTATTTTCAGTTCGACGTCATTTACGGCTCAATTTATGATGAGTTTGACCTTTTGTCCTTTTTCGCTGTGTTCCTCAAACCCCCTTTTTGTTTCTGATTGAGTTCACGTTGGCAAAATGACCTTGTGTCCGTGGCAATCAACCGGTCCTGATTTAGTGGTGGAAAAAAAAAAAAAAAAAACTTCGAAGCTTTCAGTCCAAACCATTTCATTTGCCACACATTCCCGATCAAAAGCGGTGATTGGAGATGTTTTGCACGAGCGGGAATTCAGAGTAACCATCACACCAAAAAGGGAAAGATTCTTTTACTCCACGAAGAAGCTGAAGGGTCCAGCGGACACGCTTTCATTATTGTGGTCATCTTCCGTGTGGTTATAAATCGAGCAGCTCTCACTTGCTGAGGGGGGGACTGATTTGGTTTTGTTTCCAGTTGACGTGGCGAGAGAAGAGAAACACCGTGGGCTCTTATTGATGTCTGCATTAGCGGAATTTACAGACTGCGCGAGTTCTCGGCTCATCTCGCTTGTAACTTTCAACTCCGATACCGCGGCTGAACAGAATCGTTGTGTTCCTGCAGGTTCTCCGTGGCGCCCGGCCTTCACCCCGACTGGATGCTAATGCTGATCTTCGCTCACACTCATCTTACCGTCACTGTGACTGTGGGACTGCTTCTTGTTCCAAAGGTATCGCTCCATCATGTGCAGTTCATGAGCTGTGCCCACCTCTGGCGCAGCGGATTGTAAGTTTACATCCGACTGCACGACTGCAGCGCGATTTTTGAGCTTCGCAGATCGACGTAGTGTCTCGTAGCCGATTTGAAGCTGTTTTGTCGCATCGTAACATACTCCGCCATTGGTTGTGAGGCGCCACGACGACGAGTTTGGCATGTCCGAATTTTTGTTTGTCTCGCCGCGTAGTGTGACATGTCCTACGTCGTCCTTTGATCGGATCGCGCGGATTGATTGGGCAGTTATCGAGATTTCCATAACGGCTGATGTCATATTGCAGCTTCAAATCACAACAGCTCATTCATCTGTTTGATCGGCGCAATCAGAAACATTCACCAAAGCAGAAAGAAGAACATTTGCGGCCTGTGCTGTAAACCGATTTAAATGGCGTTACTCATGATTGTAATTTTGCTAAGCACTCCCATCGGCGTCTTTATACGCAATCTCTTACGTCTGATGGAAAACATTTAATCGCCCCGCTGCGTGATAAAAGCAGTACACCATCGACCTTCGCGCTTCTTTCATTCGGTCTTAATTAGGCTCCTCAGATCTTCGAGTCAGTCGAGTAGGCCGGGATAATGAAGCTCAACGGGAGTGTGTTAAGCTCACACGGCGTCTGCTTTTCAGTCTGGCCTAAATATTGGGCCCCTCTTTGTTGTTTTGCTTTCACTTGCTCAAGCAAACCTAAATAATTAGACCGTCGTCCGCTGCCTTTATGCGACTGAAATTCCCTGAACAGCGGAACCCTTATTTAACTGACTAATTGGATGGATTGTCCGATTGTCCAATTTTTTTTTTCAGGCTTAAAAATACTCAATATCGTGCAGAACAGTTCTGCGTTTTTTTTTTTTTTTTTCTTGGCCTAAAACTAACCAGCACAGTCCCTTTTTCACCTCATTTATGATTGGACATCATTGATAGTGTAAAATTTCAGAGGAAATGTCTTCACTTGGTTTTGTTTCGTTTTTTTCTTCTAATATTTATGAACATATTGTCTTTGCCCTTATCCTACGAGTCAATATTGTTGGCAGAAATGGCTCATTTGTCTCAATAGAGCAAATTTAATTTCAGAGCGGAAAGCGCTTTAATTTTCAAACATCCGTCTCACTCACGTATTTACTGCAGGAAATGATTTTTCACGGCCGTCGCACCTCCGATTGCCTTCACGGATATTTTGGACATCATCATTACAAGCGCAAAAAGTGCTCCTTTGCAAATTATGTTCCTTTTGGAACCGTGTAGTGATATTTTCATGGTACTTTTCTCTCTCAGTTCTTTTCAAAAGGGACTCAGGCTCGGGATGATATTGCCACGGAGGCCTATGAAGAGGAGCTGGACATCGGAAGGTCCGGTTCTTACCTCAATAACAGCATCACCTCAGCCTGGAGTGAGCACAGCTTGGACCCTGAGGACATACGGGTGAGGAAACGCACACGCATCATCAAGTTGGTCGTCGCATGCTTTTGCTGTCAGTTCAAAATGTTGGTCAAAGTTACAGGAGAGGACAAATAATTGAGGATTGGCCATGTCAGACTTCATAGAGCAGGGGTGTCAAACTCATTTTTGTCGCGGGCCACATTTTGGTGACCGTTTCCCTCAGGGCCGTTCTGACTGAAACCATCTCAAGAAGTCAAGAATAACTGTTGATTCAACTCTTGTTTAAGTTACTATCATGAGAAAATGCTTTGTCTTATTTATTACATATGAGAATAAAATTTTTGGGTCGACATTTGAGAAAGCATCATGGAAGTTGACGTGTTTAATCTGATTTCGTGGGCCACATAAAAGGATGTGGCGGGCCAGATTTGGCCCCCGGGCCTTGAGTTTGACACCTGTGTCATCGAGGAACTGTCGACCGAAGGGTGCTTTTACTCCATAGATATTAGGATCTGTTTAGCGATCTGGAAAAAAAAAAAAAAAAAACATTCTTTCCTTTATAAAAGGTAGTCATTGCAATCGTAAAAAAAAAAAAACAAAAAACGTTGTGCAAAGCAGTGGGAAATCTCTGTAGTGCACGTAAAGATGAATTTAGATTGATCCACAGTTGCCTCTCTCAGGATGAGTTGAAAAAACTCTACGCCCAGCTGGAAGTCTACAAACGCAAGAAGATGCTGGCCAACAACCCCCACCTCCAAAAGAAACGCAATTCCAAAAAGGGCCTCGGTCGCACCCTGATGAAAAGGATCACGGAGATCCCGGAGACCATGCACATACACCGCCAGTGTAGCAGAGAAGACGGCAGCGAGCACGGGAGCAACCGCAGCACTTTGAGACGAAACCACCTGGAGAGCAATCAGCACGGTGAGATCTGAACGGTCGTCATCGCTCAAATATCACTTGGCTATCTTTAGTGCTATTAACATTTTATGCGACAGACACCTACTTGCTGATTAACCGCCGCTGTGTTAACATTTGAAGAAAAAAAAAATTCCGCAAAGTGATTAACGGAGACAGTAATAATCGTTGAGTCAAACCGGTGCCGTCGTTCAACCTTCATGAATAACTTTCAAATCAATAGAACGTATTTTCCGGACCGGGAGTCACACTTTTTGTGTCTGGTTCTGCGATTTATGCTCAGGTGCAATTTGTAGAATTAGCACTCGGACTTGCACCGCGGAAATCCTTGTTTCAGGGGAATGGTCTAGAGTTGATTTTTTTTTCTTTTTCATTTGTTTATATATATAGAGAGGCCGATTTGTGGACCTTGGCCTCCTAGAAGCTGTGCGTTATATAACCCAAACTGTCAAAAAAGAAATACACAAAAAAAGGTCCAACGCATAGAGCTGCGTGACTCTATGCGTCTAGAGACTCGCGTGATGCCAGTTTTGTTTTGGGAATGAAATGGAGACAGACAGTGACCTTGCGGGCATCCTGTAAACGGCGCGTGTAAAATTCACTTGCATAACTGCGCGCCGTCGACATCTCCAATCCAATTTTTGTCAAGATATTCCGGTCTCGACTGAGAAAGGGCAACCTATAGCTGAGAGCCACAAAATGTTTTGCTGCTGGTCTGTCAACCGGGGGGGTCTTTCCAATAAACGCCGA
Source organism: Hippocampus kuda (assembly GCA_901007745.1). NCBI lineage: Eukaryota > Metazoa > Chordata > Actinopteri > Syngnathiformes > Syngnathidae > Hippocampus > Hippocampus kuda. The sequence goes on along the minus strand of CAAKHF010024484.1, from coordinate 12,633 downwards.
TTCGATATGGATTTCGAGGACGCGTCTTTTAATTCAAAACCGATTTTCTCATTCAAATCATTTTTGTTCCACCCCCCGACACCAACCTATGACTTACGTCACATTGAAGTTAGAGCAAGATTTTCCCACAAAGGTCAAGAATCTCTCAAAAGATTCGAATCTCCCTTCAGGAAAACCTCGAGAGGATTCGCTCAAGAACAAAGTCGCCAGCTTGCAGAAATCGCTGAGCTACGATCACGTTTGCGACCAAGATGACGAAAGTGGAAGTCAAAGCGGCTCGGCAGCGGGGGACAAAATGACTCCGGTGGGCAACGGCGGAGAGGGTTCGCTTCTCGGTTCCCTCATTGGCCGCAAACGTTGCAAAAAGCATCCGGAAGCGGTGGCGCCGCCCTCCAAGCTGCAACCGGCAAAGTCCACCGAGTCGGTTGCCCTCTTCTGGAAGTCGGCGAGCGTTCACAACTTAACGCACGAAAAGAAACCGCTGCACCTGCGCACCTCCATCATGCAGAAGTCTCTCAGCGTGATCGCCAGCGCCAAGGAGAAGATGCCGGGGCTCGGCAACAAGACGCAGAGCGTGGAGGACGCCAGCAAAAAAGGTGCCAAGGGCCCGGAGGGGAGGATGTTGTCGGAAGTGGATGAGACCCCGGAACATTTTCCCAAAATGATCATCAGCCAGTCCGTGGAGTACTCCAAGACGCATATGAAGATGGGCATCATGAAGCAGCAGGTAACCTGGCGAATGGGTGAGGTGCTGCCACTCTTTGGGTCGTTTCACGCTCAGGCATTTTCTGGCTTGATTCTAGGTGAGCGGGAGCCAGCCATCCATTTGCTCCGAAAGCGGCAGGAACTTGTATGACGTGTCCGAAGTTTGTCCCTGGGAGCCGGAAGAGCCTCAAACGCCATCTGAAGCCAAGACGCAGAAGCACGTGTCCATCGCCCCGGGCGAAACCGCCGCCGGGCGGAGAGGGAGCGGCGGCCCGGGCCCCGGCAAACGCGGCCGGTCTCAGCAGAGGCCGAAAACGGGGCAGTCTCCTTCAAACAGACGACGCTCCAAGGACAGAGGAGGGGAGAGGGAGGAGAGCAGGGAAACGCGGAAAGCGCGCGGACCCAGGTCACCTCTGCCTCTCAAGCCGGATGTCAGCCCCTGGGAGTTTGAGGAGCAGCCCATGCTCGGCGGCGTTTCCGAGGCCATTTCCCCCGAAAGAATCCGCCGCAAAAAGAGCGTCACGCCGACGGACGGCAAGCCCAAGGCGCTCCGCTCGGACCACTCCAAGTCCACGGGAAGCCTGTTGCAGCCTCCCTCCTTGATGGTGGAGATCTGCCCGTGGGATTACAACAGCCCACCCTCACCCAAGCAGGAGAAGAGCTGCGGCAGCCCTTCCGCGCACAAGAAGAAGCGGAAAGGCTCCTGCTCATCCAACCATAAAGCGGAGAAGGAGAAGGGCAGGGAGAAAAACCGGGAACGACGCAGCTCCTCCGGCAAGCCGCCGTCGGAGAGAAGGCGCGTTAGCCAGTCGGCCGAGTGCGGCGGGCCGGTCTCTGAGCGGAGGAGGAGCTCCGGCAAAGACCCGCAGGGGGCAGAGGTCAGGAGGGCACGTGAGACCGAAGCCTCCGACGGCAGCTTTGGTCAGACTAAAACTTCCACCGACAGGAAGAACGAGCGCTCTCACAAACCTGCGCTCGCTAGCGCTCCAAAGATGGCTGACGTTTGCCCCTGGGACTTTGAGGACCAAGACCCGGCAGAGAGAGCATGAGACCGATTGTCGTCACAGACTTACAGCACGACCGAGTCAAGTTTCAAATGTTTGATTGAGAGGAACCAAAAGATGTTCACGGCCATTTTTAAGTCCTGCTTTCGCACCTTTCATTGAGAATGGTGGCAATTTGCCAAAAGGACATTCTTCAGCACATTTGCACCGGGATGTGTTGAACCTAATTTATTTTCGACACAGCGCAGTCGCTAGTGGAGGGGGGCGGGGGGAGTTGCCAATACTTGGTGCACTGATTTTAACGTAGGAAGCACGAGCTGGAGCCAGATCGCAATTCCTCCCAAGACGACTCGGCGTGGATCTTATCAACGTCATGTACAAGAAAACCGACGTTGCCGATGGCGATGGCATTTGAAGCAATACGTTGTCATTCCACTGCAAATGATATCGACATCATTTGTTTTTCTTGTTTTCATTTTGGACTCCTGAATTTTTGACCGTTATGACACCGCATCAAGGTGTATCGGTTGTTTTTTTCCACGCCTGTGTAAACGTCTCCCATTCCGCCAAGCGGCATGAGACTGGAGACATTTCGAGCGATGAGAGGATTTAGTCAAAGTGCCGTGGCTTTTTCTTTTTTTAAATTTTCTTCGCATCAGCAGTGCACTTGTTTTCCCGCCCGTCCGATGACTCCGTCAATGAAAAAGAAATGGAATATTTCTCGACCAGATGCAAACTCAAACACGGTCTGATTAAATTGAAATCCAATAATGGTAGTGAAGACGTGTTCTTCTTGTTTTTATTTTTATTTTATTGTTCTCAAGTGTTTCCTGATCGAATTAAAATCAACCGGCAGATGCTTCCTGGTCAATGACCCCGATGCCGATGAATACAATTCAAATATTTGCATGTTGCTGTTGCGTTGCTTTCAACGCAACATCCAAGTCGCTATGAATGAGAGTTTGCTCTGCAAATACTTTGTTTGCATGCCGCGCTACCTTCCCACATTATACGCCTCCACTTCTTTTACACACGGGAACTTGGATCTCACTTGTATTTTTTCAGATTTTTGACACACAAAAACAGGGGATGCTTCTTCCAGTAATCTTGTCGGATATTGATGCACGCGTTCCCTGAAGAGCAAAGATACTAGATACTAACAACGCACCAAAAATAAAAATAAAAATAGAAGCTGTGTGAATCAGGAGCAAATACTTTCTTCACAGCATGATGATGAAGATGATGGCGCGTGTGTTTCGAAGAAGATGGGAATGACCGAATATTGTTGTCCAGTCTTTGTACCTACCGTCCGTCGGCACCATGGAAAAGCCATCGCATGGGGTAACGAATGAGTCTCCGCGCGTATATTGGTTTACTTGTTGCAACGGTGGTATTATTAATGTCGTTCCGGTTCGGTTTCAACGTTTCTAATTTCATAACTGATCTTCTCTGCTCATCCAGCTTTCAGAAAACAGCACAGATGTAACAAGTCTTTTCCTGAACATGCATCAACAATCTTTTTTACTTGGCAAACGTTCACTTCTCACTCATGTCTTTTTTTTTTTCTATCAACCCTTAAATACATGTTTTGTCCAGTATTTTATGCTTCTCGGGTTTCACTCCCAAATTGCTGCAGACTCTTTAAGCACAAATGGGAAAGTATTTCTTTGTGACTATTCATATTGTGTTGCATGTATATACAACGAATACACTGTTGTCAATTCAGAATTAAATATTTCTATTCAAACTCACTGGTCTCCGGTCTGTCTCACTTTTTAATGACATTTTTTTCGTACTTCTCTTAAACCAAGTCTGTACTTCTACTTAAATTTTGTACAATATTGAGTGCATTCGCTATCTCTGATTATTTTCTGATGATGGCCTAAAAACGCGCTTTTGTGCATGTATGTTCGCGTCACTTTCAAGCGACTCTGATTGACGTTGAGCTGATTAGTCACACCTGCTGTCCTTCCCATCTGGCATGTTGCCAGATGCTCTTCAACCAATCGGCTGCCTCACTTGGTGGTGCTCACCGTTGTCGTTTTTCTTGTTCCAGTTGAGTAAGTAGCAACATTTGTTCATGCGTAATTCTTCCGTTTGTACTCGAGCCTAAATCGTGGTTAGGACTGCAATAAGATGTGACATGTAACCTACAATACCGGCAAGGGATAAGTATATGGTGGATGACATTTCAGGATGAATCTAAAATGCACTTCGTTTGACACCGAACCTCAGTGCGTGCTGTTCGGACCCGTGTTTTACGTCTGGATAGTCGTAAACTCCTCATTTCTTCTCTCATATTCACATTAGACCGTTGTTGTTCGCCGATATTCTGCCAGGACATCATGTGATTCTTTTCCTTCAGATTTTGTTTTCTTTTTTCCAAGGTAAATTTGTCGTTTTTTTTCAAAGGCAAGTTGAGCAAATATTCAGACGAAGATTTGACTTTTTTTTTCACGCCAACACAACAGTGTCGGAACATGTTAGATGTGCTGTACAACACTGCCATCTTGTGGAAAAATAGAACGACTGCCTCGCTTGCACTATAAATACAACAACGACAAAACGAACACACGTAATCGAATCCCTGCCATGATAGTCGGATTTTGACGCGTTGCACTTTTAAGACATAATGTGGCAAAAACTGCATAAAGCGTGCTGCATTTTTTTTGTTTATTCCTCCCCCGATTATTACGTGGTAGTGACGTCAGACCCGCGGTACCGGACAGGGCTGATCCTCTCTGCAGAACCTGCCACTCCTCCTCCTCCTCTTCCTCAGCAGCATCATCATCATCATCTTCATCACAGCCTCCACACTCACAACACACTCATAACCTTTCTTGTTGTGTTTTTGCAAAAACACACATTGCTCCGGACCATCATGGGGAACGTGCAGGTAAGAAAACGTAGTCAGACGTCAACTATCCGTTGAAGGCGAGCAATTCTAGTAGAATGAAGACGTCATGCTTTTCAGGTTTTGGGGACTCTTATGCGCATGGTTTTCAAGATGGAATGTCCGGATCAAATGTACTGTACGTGGGGCAAAACATTGTCGGCTTTTCTGGTACTTTTCAAGAGGGCGCTATTGAGGACGTTTACGTCATTTCCCTTCAAACGACGCACCTTTCCACCAGGCCCGAATTGGAAACTTTGGACGACGTATTTAAAGTGAAACAATTTTTTTTTTCCCCCCCCGTCGGTGACAATATGTGATCCACCCTTGCATCGGTATCTGGAGTATTGCATTTATTTTTTTGAAGTCTTTATGGCTCAGGTCTGGATTCTAAGCTACTATGTAACAACATATGGTTGGAGTAAGTGCAAGGTCTTTTTTTTTTTTTTTTTTTCTTGAGATGACTTGTTTTCTTGCAAAGAGAACCTGCAGAGAGTTGCAAGCGGCAGTCATTTGGAATTTGTGAGGAGGACTAATCGATAATGCTGCATTGTGTGACCGGAGAGGAGTTGGGTGGGTGCGCCTGGCAATGACTCAGCAACGCACAGGCTGCACCAGACTGCAAAGCGGCCTGGATGTCACGCCCAGTGACCAGTCTTCGTCCGGTTTCAGATGGGACTAGAATTTCTCATAAGGCTCGCTTTAAAACCTCTCACAGGTTGCAATATTGGGAAGGCAGTGTTATCTATAAACTCATCGTGACAAGTTGACATAGTTGTCTTCATAAAGATAAAAATGCTGGACGATATTTGACGCAGTCAAGCGGAGAGGTGTTTGCCCCATTAAAAAAAAACAAAAAAAACTTTAGTCCAACTAAAATGGAAATGAGATAATGGTGAAATGCAATTCTGGACCACTGCGCATTACAACAATACCGTATTAGAAATACTGTGACATGAATCTTTCTCAATGAGCTTTGTCTCGGTAAATGCACAATTTCTTTCCATTGATGGGATGTGATAACAACTCAGCCCCGATAGTTTTTTTTAAACCGCTTACAGTTAAACGTAGAGTGCACGTGAGACATTTTGATGATCCTTTCTACGTTTCTCCTTTCTAGCCCACGGTCGTCCCGTTCGAGGACTTTGATGTTACAGCTGACATAAAGGCCATTCGACAAGCATGTAAAGGTGTAGGTGAGTACTTTCCTGAGACCTTCATTTCTTTTTAAAGCATGTCGGATTTCTTCTAGGGCACTGGGTTCGGAATGAACATGTTCAAAAGTGCAGAAAATGGAACAATCTGTTCATTTCAAGGCGAGCTCAGTAGTCGTTTGCTCCTGTTGGGAATTCCGATTCGGCTTGGGGCGGCGCACCGCACCGGCGTGAAGGATCATGATTGAAAGGGTCGCCACTTCATCCGATCACGCTGATTATCATACATCGCTTCTTGCTTGTGTTTATGAGGCGCAAAATGTATTTAAGAACGTCTTAAAAGAGGTACGTGATGAAGGACAATCGATCGCCGTCGAGAGGATTGGAATCTTTGTTTCTTCAGGCCCTCCTTTTGTGAAGCTTGCATGTTCCCAAATGAAAATGTGCTCCTTCCAGGTACGGATGAAGAAGCCATCATTCAAATCCTGGCCAATCGCTCGGCAGTTCAACGTCTGGAGATCAAGCAGGCTTACTTTGAAAAGTACGACGACGTGAGTGGCCGCCCTCGTCGTCTCGCCCTCGGTGGCACACCGGCGCGTCGTGCCCTACAGTTGGTCTGTTGGCTTAGGAGTTGGAGGAGGTCCTGAAAAAGGAGCTGACCGGCAGCTTTGAGAACGCCATCGTGGCCATGTTGGACCCTCCCAACGTCTACTTCGCCAAGGAGCTGAGGAAGGCCATGAAGGGGGCGGGCACGGACGAAGCCGTGCTGGTGGAGATCCTGTGCACGGCCGCTAACGAGGTCTGTCCAAATACGCTCGAGTCATTTCGGCATCGCGCCGAAGATGTTCCACATTTTCAAGAAGCAATCTGAAGGCGGTGCTTGCTTCCGACGCACCAAATCACTTGGTCGGACGCTACAAGTCTGCTACAATATTCCCACCACAGAGAATCGTTGAGGACATTCTCCAACAACATTCGGGTTGACTCGTGACGGCCATCTTGTTTCTGATTAAATCGTCTTTTTTTTTTTTTTCCCCCTAACAGGATATTATCAGTTACAAAGAGGCCTATGCCCAAGGTAAGCTCTTCTTCTTGGATGAATTGTACAAATATTCGTCCATTCAAATGTCAACCCCCCCCCCCCCCAGAGCACACTATAGCCTAAAGATGAGTTTTGTTTTCTTTCCAAGATATTGAACATGTCCATCCCAACTCGCTACAAGTGTACGGATCACAATTAGGGGAAATCTGTGAGCATGGTGATGATGTTTATCATGACAATTGGATGTTTTGGGAGTCATAGGGTCAGGACTCGTGGCTTTCTCAATCTCGTTTTAAAATCCACGTTAATGCACGTCCCTTGGGATCGAGTGTACATTTGATGTTGCTGTTCGTGTTTGTCGAGCATAAAGTGTCCAAGGAGTAATTGTGACTTTGCAGTGCATGAACGTGACCTGGAGGCTGACATCGAAGACGACACCAGTGGCGACGTGAGGAACCTCCTGATCTCACTCCTGCAGGTGAACATGTTTCATTCTCTTTCACTCTCTCATGGAGTCGTACTTTGAAGTCGCGTTTCAAAATGGATGAGAAGGAAGCGCCGGGATTGCATCGCGCCCCCCCCCCCCCATGAGATAACCTTCAGACAATAGCTTTGCACGCTTTCATTCGCCTACTCGGATATTGAGCGACACACGGCGTCATTGTTATGCCTGCATGGCATCTCTGTCCCTCTCACGCTCCCACCCGTTTCCTTCCCCTTTGTGAAAAATGACAAACGCAGCATGACTTACGTTGCAAGGACTCGCCACGGAGCCGCGGCTTCCAAATGGGGCCTTTTCATAATATGTTGCGGATGATTGTGACCCCGCCAAATGCGTGTGAATATTTGTTTAAGCCATCGCTCGGGCTCCCCCCCAGTCTTCTCGCTAAATCTCTTGATCTTTGTCATCAAATTTGTCTGCAGGCGAGCAGAGACGAGGGCTACGAGGTGGATGAGGGCTTAGCCGAACAGGACGCCACGTCTTTGTTTGAGGTACGTTTTGAAACGCGTTAAGAATAAGCGGCTCACTCTGAATCTATTAGTGTTGCTGCACGTGAGCTCAGGATGGTCGGTAAACCTTTCTTCCAATACAGATTAGGTCTTTTTTTTTGTTCAGGAGAACTTTATGGAAATGTCACATTCACGGCGAGCAATAATGCTCCGTTACACTTAGCTGCACATCCGAAGGTAGTAAGTAATGCTCAATTTTTGGGTGATCCAAAGTCTTCTTTTGATTATAATGGTGGTCGCCGCATCAGAATGTGTTTCTAATATTTTGCTTTTCTCACTTCATGAAATCTACCCATCCCTTTAGTCCAAGGGTGCCCGTTTTGTCAGTTGCGATCTACTTATATATTTTTTCCGAACAGTTATTTATGGTGTTTTCTACTTGATGTAAAAAAAAAAAAAATTGAGAACCACTTAGTTGGTAAGTGAACATGCCATTTATCGGCCGCCATTTGGGATCCGGCTGACAGATCTTAATCGTAGCGGATCATGGAGATCATGCCCACCAACAGCATGCTCTATTTGGCATTTTAAGGCTTCATTGTCCTCGATCACACTCCAGCTCCCCACAAATGACCCCAAAAAGTGCTTTAACTCCCACCGATATCGGCCAAATGAGTTTAATGAGCTCCAGATTGAAAATGAACGGTTTCCTGCTCTCATGTGATTGCAACCACCAGGCAGGAGAAGGCATGTTTGGCACGGACGAGTCGACCTTCAGCTACATCCTCACGCACAGGAACTACATGCAGCTTCAGGCCACTTTTAAAGCCTATGAGGCGGTAAGTGGTGCGCACACTCGTTCCGGAGCAGCGTCTGACTTTGTCAATAATGCGTCACATTTTTGTCTTTCAATTGAAGCTATCGGGGACCGATATTTTGGACACGATTGACTCGGAGGCCACAGGAACTCTAAAGGAATGTTACGTCACTCTAGGTAAGTCATGAAGGTGCAGTCTCATGAGACATAAAACTGCAAACACACATCATATTTTTAAACACATCTTACGGTGATAGTGATGTCTTCTTACCTAAGATGCGTATTGTGCATTTTGTGTAGTGCGGTGCGCCAAGAACCCTCAACTGTACTTCGCGCGACGCCTCAATGCTGCTATGAAGGGACTCGGCACCGACGAGGACACGCTCATCCGCATGATCGTGGGTCGCTCCGAGGTGTGTGTTTTGGTGTGAAAATATTGGTCAGCCGCATTTGTGTCTCGTGCGAACCGCTACAAAGTTGCATGCGGATGACGCTCGTTTGCCGCGGCTCGTGATTAACACCAGTCGAGTCGCGCTCATGTTGCTTTACTTCTATGGGTTGATGGCACATTTGTCCACCAGATCGACTTGGAGACGGTGAAGGACATGTACCTGGAAAAGTATGATGTCACCTTGAAAGACGCCCTGGACGGCGAGTGCGGCGGGGACTTCAAACGTCTCCTCCTGGAGATCTTGCACTGAGACACTTTTCTTCCTCTTACTAGCCTTATTTAACAAAGTGATGTGTCTTCCTCTCTACCTCCTCCAAGCACCCCACCCGTTTCCCCTCGTACACTGTGTGTCATTATCACCGGTCTCTTGTCTTAACACGTACCGTACTCTTTATTAGCTTGATGTCCGCTGACATAGTCTCACACGCGTCTTTGCGGCGTGGACCAAAAAGCAAAATGTTGCCGCACCTTAACTGCCATTTAGTGTCTCCAATCTGATATTCAGTGGAAAGTTTCATACTGCCGTAAATCGACATGGATCCAGCAACTAGCTTTTGGCAACTTTGAAGGAGCAGAGGAACATTAATATATTTCCATAAACTATGTATACCATTCTTGCATTCGTAAGTACTGTACTGTCTGTGTCGTTCGGCAGTTTAAACACATCCCACTGTCTCGGCATCGGTGTAAAACAAAACAAACTAGCTGTATTACAAATGTAGCACATTTTGCCTCAAAGATGTCTTTCATAGGCATGCAAATTAATTTCTGCCGCAACACATAAGTGTCCACTGGCCACATGAAATCAGCAGTAACTTCACTTAAGCTGTTTAGCCACACAGTGTTGTTCATTCCCTCTCGAGTTTTTTTAAAGCCCTCTTTAATCATAGTTAACAAATTGCAGTCGTAGGACTTGATTTGGCAATGGTACACAATGTCAGTTTTCATATCGTTGCTCACTTTCAAATTTGAGGCACTAACAACACTTGCGAATTTGTTGCTTTTAGGATGGTTGGACACTGCTGGTAAGGCAACACTAAACAAGACGATTCTGAAGTCAAGCTCTCACTGAAGTTCTCACAAAGAAGCTCTCACTGAAATCTATGTATGCAAGCGTATGTTATCCAAATGGAAGTGGCTACTGTAATAGACTGTGTCACGGTGTATTCTATTGACATGGAAAGTGTAATACAGAAATAAAAACAGAGCTAAATATCTCAAGGTGTTTAATGGTCTGTTAACGTAGCAGTGTGGCACGGAACACAAAATGTATCCCAAACCCACGTCACCGAGTTTAGCCAAACGTTATTCTTAGGGCCAATGCTGGTAGCACTGTTAGCTAATGCCAGGCAGCGCCAACACTGCTGCTAACCTTTTCACTTTGACTTGATAGAGCCATGGCAAAGTTTGTTTTTCACTCTGGAACCAGGCCAGCCTAGTTTATTACTTTCTGTTTTAAACTGTAGTTTGTAGGGGCGGTTATTATCAAATTCATCACATGGCTACGTCATCATGGGATAGAAGGCTCACTCAAACACATTTTCAGAAATGGACAGAAAACTGCAGATTGACCATGTAGTTTAATTTTACTCTTCTTGGGTGGGCAGACATTCTTGACATCCAACTATTTGGGTACAAAACAAAGGGCAGGTTTCCCTAATATGTGCCTTGTAATTGTGATTTTACAGTTGCAGGGGCATAAATTGGCCACAAGACGGCAGCAAAACACATGCGTGTGTTCGTGTGACATCATAAATCATGACCAGTTTGATCGTTTCAACCTTCTGAAAACCCCACCAACATTTATTTCAATGCCCCCCAGGCCCTCCCCATTTGCCATTGAATGTGACATCACATTAGAGGCATCCGCAGCGTAATGTGACCTGCTTTCAAGATGTGGCGACGATCAGCAGAAGAGGAGAGGGGTGAAAGTCAGTCTCCTCTAACATGTTAGACTTTCCAGTCTGATTTTGAGCTGTCATAAGTCCTCAGCTGCAGGTATGTTTGAATGAAATATCTGTACAGCCTTTATATTTTGCACTTCTACCCAATGTCCTGTCAGGGAATCACAAAGTGAACAGGTCTTCAGACCTGGTAAAGCAGCATGTGGCTCACAGTCCAAAGTTAGGACGATCGTACGTTTGTGATGACGAGTTAGGGTTTTTCACAAGTTGCTGCACATCAAATGCTCAACTGGTTTTCATAAGCATTTGAACTTTTGATTTCATGCCTTAGCAATTTAGCGCAGGGGGAAAGAGAAGGTTTGTCGGAGGGCCACTGGGGGGTTGTGAACTAATCATTTCATGTCATTTCAACTCATGAGAAATGAGCTCGTTTGCCTTTCTGTGTAATCGGTACCACCTGGAATGTTCTGACAAGAATTGTGGCGCAAAACAGGTTGATTTAATTGATTTACAGTTTATTTGCATCGCTATCAAATATAAATGCAGTACTTCTTTGCTGTGCTAAAGGATAGTTACATCTTAACATGGCGTATGATAAGCTGTCCCCCGAAGACATTTGCACGTTAGCACGACCTTTGTGGAACACGTGAGTCTGTTTAAGAGGCAGAGCGCAGCCATTAAACAAGGCATGCAGTGGATATTCACATTAGAAAATGGTGACTAACATGAAACACATGTTCACAACAACGACTTTTTTTTGTCGGGGGGTTAGGGGGCCTGACAGCAGGAAACGTGGCCAGAAGGGCTATATTACTTAAAAGTCAACAACCGTTGTGGTATTACCCAACGCTACGGCAAGTTATCCTTTCGTGGCTGCTCAATCACGCCACATGTTAGATTAGAGGCGACACGATTCAGAAGTGGCAGTGTAGTAATAGATGGATAACAAATGATATGAATGGGGTGGAAAAAAAGAAAAGAAAATAAATCGATCCGGTTCCCGCCCACATTTCAAAAACCTGCATGGCAGGCTAATGGAACATTCTCAATTGACCCGAGGTGGGATTGTGAGCACGATTGGTTGTTCGTCGATGGGGTGCCCTGCCATGACCCCGCTTGCTGCCCGAAGCCTGCTGGAATAGGCTCCGGCACGCCCGCGACGCTTGTGAGGAGAAGCGGATTAGAAAATGGATGGATGGATACAGGCGGCACGTCGTCGACTGGTGAGCACGTCCGCCGCAAAGTGCACAGGGTTCGATTGTGGCTCCGACCTTCCCGTTTGGAGTTTGCATGTTCTCCCCGTGCCTGCGTGGGCTTTCTGTGGGTATTCCGGTTTCCTCCCCCAGTCCAAAAAACATCCATGGCAGGCTAATGGAGCACTCAAAATTGTCCCTTGGTGTGAGTGTGAGCACGGCTGGTTGTTTGTCTATGTGCGCCCTGCGGTGGGCTGGCAACCTGTTCAGGGTGTGCCAGAAGACAGCTGGAATAGGCTCCAGCACGCCTGCGACCCTCGTGAGGAGAAGCTGTTCAGATCATGGATGGATAGAGCGATGATGGACTGTATTGTCACCCATCCAAGTAAATAAGATCAATTCTTCATGTTACGACTCAATTCAAACAGTTTGGAGAAACCCGATTTCTGTTCTGTTGAGAAAAAAAAAAATGCTGAATTTGAGAGGCCCGACCTCAACCCACTTCAACACCCAACAGTA
>CAAKHF010024482.1:50683-70848 GCA_901007745.1 Hippocampus kuda | reverse complement strand
AAACCCGCTTTCACTTCGAAAAAACAAAATGATTTCGAAAACGTACTTTGTTTAAGAACCATCTACAGGTGTACTGCTGCCAGTCAATGGTTAATAGAAAATTAGCATCGTTTTCGAAGGGATATGTATTCAAATGTTAGCATTTTTTTAAGATACAACTGGTGCAGAAATACGTATAGACAGGCAATATAAAACTAATCGGAGGCATATATTCTTCCTAATGTGTGAAAAATGAGTTATCTCAATAAACTTCAATCGTGACTTTATTCTACTCTTTTGATCTTAATAAAGTGTCGGCGTGCGTCTCCACGCATGCACCCCACGACACTGCCCCTAAGAAGCCAAGGCAGCACACAACAGGAACGGGAGGAATTTATTTTTATTGATTGTTCCTGATCACTATTTTTTGTATGATTCTTTAACTTACTGCTCAGTTATTTTCTGCTTGTTGTTTGAAGTTGGGTTTCGGTTCTAAGTTTTGAAATCAATGACTCATCGTGTTTATTGATCATCATTTCAACATATCAAAAGTAACGGTGCTTATTTTATTTTCCACAATCGCCCGGCCCTTTGCCTGAAGGGTCTTAATTTCCGAGACTGCCGGATAGTGTCGTGTTCCCGCTGAGTGTGTAAGATGTGTGTCATTACTGTCGCTATCACTTTACTTCCCTTTCTCTTTAGCATTAAAGCTTTTCTGCCGCCCTCACTCTCTCTTCCTGCGCTCCTCAATTTATAGCCAGTGACCCCATTGAGCGGTGGGGCTAATGGATGCTCAGTCCAGGACCCTGCTGATAAATAATGTAGCTTCTTTATAATGCGCCGTCCCCTCCTCTCCCTTCCCCAGGGGGGGAAGACTGAAGCGCATCATTAGTGCCTCATCGTCCTGCGCAGGGCAGGGCCTAAATTGATTAGCAAACAACGGAGCGGTGCAAAGCGATCCACGGGGCTCGCGCGGCCCGCTGGTGGAAACACGGCGTGTTGCTCCGCGCGGCCATTAGCCGCAGTCGCTCGCCTTTAGGCCGTCACGGAGATCCCGCAAACGAAATGTACAACGTACTAAGCGAGAGCTAGAGAGCTGTAGCAAATGTCAAGTGTTTTTTTTTTTTTTTTTTTTTTTTCGAGGTTGTTGAATAAATGCGACCGTGTGTTCCCCTGCTTTTACAAGGAAGGCCGCAGACGCCCTTGGGCATCTGTGTAACATTTACTCGCGTGCGCCAAGCAGCCAAACCTGAGCTATTTAATTGACAATATGCTAATTGTTGTGGTTGTGGTTTGGAGAGCTGTACAACTGCACCGTGTCAAATTGCTTTTAGCCTTGACAAACTTATGAGCATTTATTGTACCAGTTACGCATTTGAACCCTGTCATGCACCCTGAAACCCAGGGGTGTCTAACTCATTTTCGTCGCGGGCCACTTTGAGGTTATGTCTTCCCTCGGGAAGGCCGTTACGACAATGAAACTAAATAAATGTTTTTATATTATTACTTGTACACAACAAATCGATAGATTACCAGTTTTAGAATCAGTCAAATCAACTGTAAAAGTTTGTTACATTATTGTTTGAGTGAGTGTTAACATTATTATTACACATAACAATTCGACATTTCGGTGCAGACTTGACATATATGATTTGCATTCGCGGGCCACATAAAATGATGTGGCGGGCCAGATCTGGCTCCTGGGACTTGAGTTTGACACCTGTGCCGTAACCTCAAAACATGATAAGCTGTCCACTGTAGTAACCGTTTTTTGATATTTTGAAAATTTTGATATTTACCACATTGGGAACTTTCTATGGGAATGAATGAATGAGCAATTTAAGAAACGGAATGTCAGCTGTTATTAGGGGAACTTAAAAATTAAGAGTCCTCTCTTGGTTTAATTTTTGCTTCGAGCTACGGACAAGCTTCAGATAGGCCCATGCTCAAGTGAAATGAAAAAAACCCCAACAAACTGTGGAGCAAATGTACGGTCATACCTTCACATGTAAGCAATTCCCGTCGACATTTGCAGAGATTCACCAGAAATTTGGCGTGGACCGGTTACCCGTTTCAAAGTCGAGTGCTCTTTCAAAAACCCCTTGTACGAGCTGTCGGTGTGAGCAGTGTGAAACGCTCTGCGCCAAATGACCAAACCCCGCTTGTCGAAATCTAGAAAAGGCGGAAAATGCCGCATTTACATTTTGAATGCTTCTCAGATAACACTGGCGAAGCCATATGGGGGCCTTCAAGTCAGCCTGCAGTCACATGTTCTGAACTGCCTCAGGGCGGGTGATGTCCCCCGGAGTATGGCTGGCAGCTGCAGCAGTGAGACAATAGAGGACACGGAAGTGCGCTCCAGATGTTACAGCGCAGCCCTTTGTTGGAATCTCCCGTCTGAAATACATCAAACATGTTCATGCGGCGCACAAAAATGAACGCGATAAAGAAACCCAAAAGAGACTTTGTTAGCCTGTTGATTGCTTGACAAGATTTGTCCATTCTGTGTGACAAGAGCAACGGTGTTCATTACCGTATTTTCCACACTAAAAGGCGCACTGGATTATGAGGCGCACCTTCAATGAATGGCCTATTTTGTCATTTTCTTTTTCATACATTGGACGCACCGCATTATAAGACGCAGTCTACAATGCATCCACTAGATGGAGCTATGCTCAAAGAAAGGCCAACAGACCACTACACTACACCCTGATTTATATTAAGGCGACGATCAGATGTCAGTAAAACGTATTTAATGAAGCCGCGACATAGTTCACTTAACCAAGTGCAAGTTATAATGAACTCTCTTGCCGCTGCTCTATTTCCGTGTTCAACTGCGTAACCGATCGCCTTAAGTTTGAACTCTGCGTTGTCAGCATGTCTCGAGCAAGGAGCCATTTTGGGGGTCGACATATTACCGTAATGACCTTACACAAGGCGCATCGGATTTTAAGGCGCACTGTGAGCTTTTAAGAAAATGGAAGGCTTTCAGGTGCGCCTTTTAGTGCGGAAAATACGGTTCGTACGCAAAAAGAGGCGGCAAAACTACAGGACGCTCTTCGGTTTTGTTTTTAACACTTGGACTGGTTATCAAACAATGGCAGCACAGATGTCGCCGCTTTCAGCAGTGTTCATCAAAGTCTGAACCTTTAGACAAGAGAAAAGGCCCCCCCCCCTCCTCCCCTCCCCTCGATCCCGCACGCTTCATCATGCACCTGTGGAAAATCCTGCACCACTCAGCAGAAGGAAACGATGCTGTTGTTGTGATGGCGATGACAGACGCCAAGACTCAACCACGACATCTGTTTCCTGTGGCTCCACGGCGGCAGATTAGCACACGTTAGATATTCGCGGTGGGAGTGGGATTGGGGGGGGGGGGCGATACTGTAGTCACAACCCCCCCTGTAAGCATTTTACCGCCTTTTCCTACTGTGTTCAGCATCTGTTCGGAATGAGGTCGGGGGGGCACACATTCACCTTTGTGTGTTTGTACAGAATCAACTCTGTTAGATCAACCACTGTACAGTCATTTTGGAAGCCGGTCTAAGTATAGCTCTAATGTTCCTGTCAGGATGCTTGTTTTTTAGCAAGTGACCAACACAACCCCGTTAAAAGCACCTGCTCCCGCTATATTGAACCCCCCTCACCCCCCGTTTGTCATTGCCATGTTGTCTACACGTGCGCTGTCCGACAAAGATAGCGATCGAAATTTAATCCTATAATCTGAGGGGACCAAGAATATCTAACGGGGCATTCTTAATGATCTATTTGTTCCTTGCCGGCGGGAAATACAATATACTGCAGGCTTTACTGTCAACGATGCACTCGGTGAGTCACGCTCGGCGCATTTATCCACTCGCTTGCGGTTGCAGAAAACGTAAAAAGACGGAGAGCTTTGCGCGCTCTTTTAAAAGCTTTGCTCAAGGACCCCCCGTCCCCCCAAGCCCCCGCCACCCGCTAGTGAATGGTTCCTCCGGGAGACAAACGAATGGACAGATTTAACCGCGCGTTTCCTTCTTATTGTCCGACGTGGGGCGAGTGTTTGCCGGTCGGCGGTGCTGAAGCTCATATTTTCTTCAGCGGGCCTCTTGCTGGACATTAACTTCCTCCGATAACTCAAGAGCATTCTTTTGAAATCTCAATGAGACGCGGTCGAAGAGTTTACAGCAAAACCTTCGCTTAAAATAACTCGAGTGGCACGAGTAGAGCCTCTGCCTGTTTGAAAAACATCACTGTGGCATATTTGCAGCTACTGTGTGATATCACCACCGTCCATCCATTTTATTTTTTATTATTATTATTTTTTTAATACATCGTTACCTTGGGCGAGAAGCAGAGTGCGCTCATATTCACACCTACGGACAATTTAGTCTTCCAAAGACCCGCTAGGCGTTTTGGGATGAAGTAGTAGCAAACAAATTAGTCGAAAACAAATGCTAAGCACAAAGATCACACGTAAAAAATACCACAAAGGTAAGAGTGTCACACCCGTGGGGAATTGTAATTTTTCAGCACGCACACTTCCCCCCCAGGGCTTTGCACTTAACGGGAATGAATTAAAGTAAATGAACAAGCGCAAACATTTTTTTCTGCTGTGTTTGCACGACGGCTCTTCCAAAGGTTTCTCACGTGTGTATTTCAACATGCAGAATTTTCACTTTTCCCACTGAAAGGGGTTAACACTCAAACATGACTTGCGATTATTACACGATGACTTCGGGGCCCACTTCCAAGTAGGAACAAGTCCCAAGCCCCTGGGGACGAAACTGGCTGAATTTTAAAAAAAAACTCCAATATCAATAAGCTCCCCCCCTCAATGCAACCGTTATGCTTGAGTTTGGTTATTCTTGCTTTGATTGGTTATGCCTGGAGACTGAAGGATGGGATGACCAAAAAAAAAAAAAAAGTCGCGATAAGAAGGCAGCGGA
Organism: Hippocampus kuda; assembly: GCA_901007745.1. Classification (NCBI taxonomy): domain Eukaryota; kingdom Metazoa; phylum Chordata; class Actinopteri; order Syngnathiformes; family Syngnathidae; genus Hippocampus; species Hippocampus kuda. The sequence goes on along the minus strand of CAAKHF010024482.1, from coordinate 65,941 downwards.
TCAATAAGTTAAAAAGTGGTCATAGTGATAAAAACTTATCATCCCGAACCAAGACAGACTTGCTCGAAAAAGTGAAAAATCCTGCAGCCTGTATTTGTTTGCAATACTCTGCCTGTAATTCATCTTTTTATTGCTGTAAGCCGGGGGTGTCAAAGTCATTTTTGTCGTGGGCCACTTTGGAGTGACGTCTTCCCTCGGAGGGCCGTTAAGACAGTGAAACCGAATAAATGTCTCATCATCACATCGCATTATTACTTGTACACACACACACACACACACACACACACACACACACACACACACACACACACACACACACACACACACACAAAAAGATGGCTCGCTAGTTTTGAAATCAGTCAAGTATTTGTTCATTGCAAAATGTCACCGTTATTTATTTCGTAGGGCAGTTTGAGATTTCGGTACAAATTTAAGCAAGGCTCATGGAAGTTGACAGGATGATTTGCTTTTTGCAGGCCGCATAAATTGACGTGGCGGGCCGGATCTGGCCCCCGGGCCTTGACTTTGACACCTGTGCTGTAAGCGTTGAGACCACATTTTTATAATTAATGGGCTGGTTCATCACTGATGTCGGACTCAAAAGTTCATATTGGTTGGGCCCTACGCTTTGATTTTTACATTTCCCTTCGACTTTGACATCAATATTGACAACAACAAAAAAGCTGATCGATATTATTTCCCCTTGCAGAATATCTGAGGAATATCCCCCGCAAAACTCCGCAGCGATTCTCCCCTGAAGCTGGACTTCCCCCCGCCACTCCGACCTTCTTTCGCCCCAGCGGAGAAGGCGGGCGTGAGGGCTGCCCCGGCCATCATGAACGTCACGTCGCTCTTCTCCTTCACCAGCCCGGCCGTCAAGCGCCTGCTGGGCTGGAAGCAGGGCGACGAGGAGGAGAAGTGGGCCGAGAAGGCGGTGGACGCCCTGGTGAAGAAGCTGAAGAAGAAGAAGGGCGCCATGGAGGAACTGGAACGTGCGCTGAGCTGCCCCGGCCAGCCCAGCAGCTGCGTCACCATCCCCCGCTCCCTGGACGGACGGCTGCAGGTGTCCCACAGGAAAGGCCTGCCTCACGTCATCTATTGTCGCGTGTGGCGCTGGCCCGACCTGCAGTCCCACCACGAGCTCAAGGCGCTGGAGTGCTGCGAGTATCCCTTCGGCTCCAAGCAGAAGGACGTGTGCATCAACCCTTACCATTACAAACGTGTCGACAGCCCAGGTCAGTGTGGCCTTTCGTGGCTTTCTCCAAAACGACCTTTTGTCATCACAAGTGACGTGCATATAGCGGGGCTAGCTGCAGGTGGCTAGCGCGAGGAGCTGAAGTTGCAGCCTGTGTCGTGTGCTCCTCGTTTCTCGCGTGGCACAAACAAGTGGACTAAAATGGACCAAAGCAGTCACAAAAGATCCACATCAGGGATGCACGGATGATCCTTTTTTTTCCCGACCAACAGACCGCTTTACATCTGACACCCGCTGATATCGTTTACTCATAAAATCGATAATGCCATTACGTAGAGCTGACCAATAATTAAATATCAATAGACGATAGACACCTGATCAGTATCAATAGAAATTCAAGTCAACTTTATTGTCAAATGTGTTACATGTGCGACATACAGCACAGATGAAATTGCATTCCTCTCAACCACAGGAGAGAGAGGAGCCGCTGCGGGTGCCCACGCCGCCATCAAAAGAACAGTTAACATAAAATGGCAAAAATATAAACAAAAAGTTGCACTCAATATAATATTGATTAAAAAAAAATTGTTTTTGAATAGGAAGCAAACCCCAACCCCGTCATTTTCTGCACACTGTAGGCACAGTTTGGCGTTTGATTTGTGCTGCAATTGCAGCCGCTTAAGAGGACATTTGGAGCGCCAAAGCTTATTTTAACGCCAGATATTTTGAATTGTGTTTTTCCTCTTAATAGTTGTGTTTTATTTTGTTCACTTGGATCAATTTAAATGTTTTAGTTCCATCTTTAGTCGGTTTCATTGTTTTTCAGGTTTATAAAAAAAATCTGGAATTATCGATAGGCTAATATGGAAAATGTTGAATGTGATTCACCCAGTGCAACTAAGTGCATCATGTTTAAAAAGACGTTGATTTTATCTTTAAATTGACCAGTTTATCTGTGCGACAAATCCAACCCTGTTTGATCCTCTACACAAACACAAGATTTGGTATTATTTCTTTTTTTTTTTTTCTTTTCTCCTTTGGGAGGATCCTTGGAACAGGAAGTCCGCCACCATCCCTGCACAATAGGCGGAAAGACTTGCTGCCCGCCTTGCACACTTTTTATTTGAGCAGCAGAGGGTTGGAGGTTCTTCAACCCTCAGCGCACCTGTCTGTCCACACTTCCCCCACTCGTCCCCCCCCCCCCCACACACACACATGCACACGTAACACATGCCTACACACACACTTCCAGTCAATCAACCTGCACGAAATCCCGCCTCAGCTGTCGTCCTGCCGTCTGAAGCTTTTGAATGAAAAGTGCACTGTGCAGAATCAACAGTGTTTTTGTTCATCTCTCACCAATGTTTAGGCACAAGCGAGGGGGGGATGGGTACGGGGGCAACTGCAATGGTTTGTGTGCGTATTATACCTGAATGGGCCGCACGGCGGAAATATTCCACCTCTTGAGTGGTTAGCATGTTTGTCTCACAGTTTTGAGGTTTTCCGTTTTAATCTTGATTCCAGACTTCCTGTTTCCTCCTCCATATATTAAAAGAAAAAAAAAGCATGTTAGGCTAATTGCAAATACTAAATTGTCCATAGATGGGAATGTTTAAAATCTCCAAAAAGCGATTCATTTTAGGTGTTCCATTAACCTGCCATGCGTGTTTTCGGAATGTGGGAGTAAACCGGAGTACCCGGAGAAAACCCACACACTGCACCTCTGCACTGTGAGGCCGACAACCTAACCAGTCGACCAAGGTGCTTTTTTTGAAAGAGACTGAATAAACTAAGCTCAAATCTCTACAAGCCTTGATATAGTTTGATAAGTCTGCAGATTAAAAAGAAAAAAAAAAGTTTCACCCACGTTGACTCCTTTTTATTTGCAGTGCTACCCCCCGTGTTGGTCCCACGCAACAGCGAGTTCAACGCCAAGCACACGATGCTACCTCGCTTCCGCAACCCGCTGCAGCAGAACGAGCCGCACATGCCCCAGAACGCCACCTTCCCCGAGTCCTTCGCCAATCCCGTTCCCTTCCCGCATTCGCCTGGAAACAGCTTCCCGAGCTCACCGGGCGGGGGCAGCAACGCCACCTTCCCGCATTCACCATCCAGCTCGGACCCTGGCAGCCCGTTCCAGATGCCGGGTGAGTCCTTTGCGGCCACTTTGTCGCCTCTTCTTCCACATGACATCTAACTGGGTTTTTTTTTGTAATGCAGAGACGCCGCCGCCTGCCTACATGCCCCCGGAGGAGCAGATGACTCAAGACTGCCCCCTGCCGATGGACACCAACCTCATGGTGCCACCTTTGCCTATCGAGACTAACAACCGGGCAGGTGATCAAGAATCAGCAACATTCACGGCATATTTAATAAGCTCTTTGGGTGTTCTGGTGTCATGGTAGGCTAGGTAGCAAGCCACATTTATGACAAGATCGGTATGATTCTCAAAATCCTTCTCCCGTCACCCCTCGCCTCCAAAGCTCAGCCCATGAAGTTGTCATCCTTGTAGAGTCACAGAGTCAGTGCAGATTGGACAATATTCCTCGTTCAGCTCAGTTGAGAAGAGGATACAAGAAGTCCCCGTAGCTTTTCAATAAGGACGTTTGAAAACTCCCTCAAGTCAAGCGTCAAGCAAGATCTTTGAGCCGAGCCCGGCCAAGATAGAATTTCTTGTTCCGTGAGTTTGCGCGCGGCTCCGCTCACGACCTCTGAATGTGTCCTCCGCGGCAGATGTGCAGCCAGTGGCCTACGAGGAGCCCAAGCACTGGTGCTCCATTGTTTACTACGAGCTCAACAACCGCGTCGGCGAGGCCTTCCAGGCCTCGTCCACCAGCGTGCTCGTCGACGGCTTCACGGATCCCTCCAACAACCGCAACCGCTTTTGCCTGGGCCTGCTGTCCAACGTCAACCGCAACTCCACCATCGAGAACACCCGGCGGCACATCGGCAAAGGTGCGGCCGCGCAAAAGCCAGTCAAATTGCCGTCAACTGAAGTGCCGGCAGTGTGAGCAAATTGATTTTCGGCGTATATCGACCGGTCTTATTCTTGCGCACCGCTCAGGCGTCCACTTGTATTACGTCGGCGGCGAGGTTTACGCCGAGTGCCTGAGCGACAGCAGCATCTTCGTCCAGAGTCGCAACTGCAACTACCACCACGGCTTCCATCCCACCACCGTGTGCAAGATTCCCAGCGGCTGTAGCCTGAAGATCTTCAACAACCAAGAGTTCGCCGAGCTGCTCGCCCAGTCCGTCAACCACGGCTTCGAGGCCGTCTACGAGCTCACCAAGATGTGCACCATCCGCATGAGCTTTGTCAAGGTCGGTACTTAGGGAAATACAATCTCATTGAGATTTCGTTTTTTTTCCCCACGAGTTTTTGAATCAATCAATTTATCTACTTCAGTTAGAGTTGTAGACGTTCTAGTATGAAGTATTCACTACGGCAGCTTCCCAAAGTTGTACCAAATAACTGAAGCGTGAACATAAGTCAGTGAGCTGTTATCTCAGTTTCCAATATTAATGCAAACAAATGTGTGGCTTTAGCACATCAACAATGAAAATAGGGCTGAGCGATGATGAAAAATAATCGAATTGCGATTTTTCTAAAAAATTGCGCTTTGATTTGCATAAGTCCCTTTTCTCATGTGTTTTTCAACAATTGTAATGTTGATTTCAACACACGAGGTGAAGGCAAATGAAACTGCAATGAATGTGAAAAACAGTTTGCTGTATCTACGACAATTACTTCATATTTTGGGAAGCGTTCACAACATAATTCTGCCACACCGGTGTGGCGTCATCCTTAATGTGAACTGTAGATTACAACGAAAAATGTAAACAAATCAGCTCTGCTGCTTCCTACAGACCACTTTGTTTCACAAAACATGACACCGTATGTAATCGCACAGACCGATAAACATCCATTTGTGTAAGTCATCCGCATTTTGTACTGAATTAGGTCAATAAAAAGACGTGGCGATGTTTCAGGGCTGGGGAGCTGAGTACCACCGCCAGGATGTGACCAGCACCCCCTGCTGGATCGAGATCCACCTCCACGGCCCCCTCCAGTGGTTGGACAAGGTCCTAACGCAGATGGGTTCTCCCCACAACCCCATATCGTCCGTGTCCTAGACCTCCGTCAGGGTCAGCCCAGCGTTTTTTTTTTGTTTTGTTTTTTTTTGGGGTCCAAGTAGCAAGACGAGCAGATCCCAGATCGGTTGACTCCTTATTGCCTCGTTAGATAAACTGTCTGATTGAAGCACACGTGGCTGATCTGGGCTCTGTCAATTCCATGGGTTTTCTACTTGAAGGACGTGTGAAGTGGGCACATACACAGACTGGGAGACGAGTGAGCAAAGAGAGCATGATGCAACTGGAAGAAACTTGATTTTGTGACCAACACTAATAATCCAACTGTCACACTCTTGGTGAGCGCAGGCGTCCCCAAACTGGTCTCCTTTAAAAAAAAAAATTCTTCCTGTCGTCGTCGATTTGCATGCCCGCATCCGCATACTCCCTCCGACATCCACGTTTTAGAACCGGTGACCGCCAAGCTGCCGCAGTCATCACAGCGTTGCCGTTTGCCATTGTCAAGTTGTGACAGTGAGACAAGACGCTTTGACTTCTTTGCCGTGAAGACAACAGGCTGGATTCCCGTCGCAGCTGTCTTTTTTTTCATGGCCTTCGTTGTTCTTCTTGAAGGCGAGTTGCACATGGCTCCACACACAGTATGTCGTACCGTATCATTTTTATGAAACCACAAGATGGCTTGACGGCCAAGGACGGAGATGGTCACTAAATAGAAAGGAAGTGGGCAAGAACACAAGTCGAGAGTGGAAGACTGCTTCGCCCCCATTCGCTGGGTGTAGCGGCCGCGCTACTAACATCGGGTGCCTTTCGGCAGAGACTGCACGCATGGCTGTTTCATCCACAGGTACATATGTGAACGATAAATATTGTTATGTATTGTTGTAAAACAGAGTCACTGTTGTAGCATTGTGTCAGTAGTGTGCGTTTCAAACTGTGGGGGACTCTGAATTCTGACGCTCAAGACAGCGCTAAATACAAAGCAACATGCTTTCTTTAACGGTATCGGTATCGAGAAAAGCTTCATTGACACAGAGGTTCCCCGTAAAAACCCTGGCATTCACCCTCTTTTGCCTTTCATAGCGAACTCAGCCAAGCAGGATATGGCTGCCTCGCACCAACTGGACAGTAACAACGGTCTTACGTGATGTACAACATCTGCACAGCGACAATTGCTTTCGACACAAAAGGCCAACTCAGGTTTTACCATTCCAAGCTGTCTGAACCAAACCGTCCCGCTTGGTGGAACCGTGCGTTCCATAAATGCGTTGTAACTAGCGGTATAATTTCTGGGGCGACATTCCAGGTCTCTGGAATTGCATGCAGTCAGTCGGACCTTACACTGCAAAGACAATTGGTGTTGAATTAACTCCTGGCATGGAAGAAAGACTCCAAGGGTGACCTGTATGAAATTTCAATCACTCAAGAGGATATTTGGGAAATTTAGGGGTGGAGTGGAGGTAGTGGGCGTGTGGGGGAGGTGGGGCGGGTGGTTTATTTCACGAAAAAAATTACAGTTCCGCCATTAACTTAAATGTTGCTCATCATGTTTTACACTAATGTTTTACCCCATGGACTTCGGTTCAAATAGTGTTTTTTTATTCACGTTTAGACTATGGTGCTGTGTTGTCTATTTTTGGCCATGCGTAGTTTGGTTTCTGGAAGCATACGTACAAAAGTAAAGACGCATCATGGACTGATGTTTTCAATGACTGTTACATGAAAATATTCCATTTTAATTCAATACACAAAAGTGTCCACCCATATCATTAAAAATAAATAAACTACTCTGTTCTTACATTGTTTGACAATGTACTCACATTCTTTTTTTAATTTTGTATTTTTGTCTGCACTATTCACATGTTGACTCTTTCCTTTTTTTTTTTTTTTTTTTGGTATGGTCAAACTCCCCATAAAGCAGTGTTATTCCATGAATATCAAGACTCTAGTGGAGGATTAAAAATCATTTCTTTCCGTACTTTGTATTTTTGTCATTGTATACTGTATTTGTATGTATATATACATGTTTTAATTACTGGACGAAAGACACAAGCTATGTATGAAGTATGCATTATGGAGTGTTTGCACATTCTTAACTCAAAACAATCGATTTTCCCTGCACTTTTTGGAACCAAATTCAACCACAGAACATCACCTTGCCGCCATCTGCAAAGTCTGGTTGGGTCTTAAGCATTATTTTGTAAACCTGGACTTTGGCTTTCTATAAGTTTATAGTCATGCAAGTATGTTGTCTGTTTCTGTGATTACCAAGCTTTCGAATGACATCAGCCTTTAGAAAATGGGACAAAGATTAGGTTTGAAACCCGGACTGAACAAAAAAGGTCACATCTATTATGTAGACTCCGTTTGTCTTTGCATTAAGACATTGGCCAGAAATCGTTGCATTGTATCTACTTTTTGAGAGTTAGAATTTCTTAATATCTAAAATTACACTTAATATCACTGAAATTGTCTCGAAATGATCTAATGCTGGGTTCATATCAATCAATCTTTGAAATTGAACTCACCGTGTATTACAGAACATTTAAACACAATACTACATTAAAAAAGTGGTCTTCTGCTGCCATCTGTTGGTAGACAACGTTACCGTTTAGCAATTTTGCAGGCTGTCCGAGGAGATGTGTGCGTGTGTTTGTTTGTGCGTGTGCGTGTGCGTGTGTGGCGTGTACACACACCTACACGCGCGCGCACACGAAATGCCGGTTTGAGTTTCAGTGCATTTCATGTTTATGCATGGCGTGACAACCAAAAAGATTCCTTTGACATTGATGAAGGTTTGAATGTCATGAAAAACGATTTAAAAATCATCAAGTTGTGATTTAATATGAATGCTGATAATTGCTTTTCATTAGAGCATTGCCCCCACTAAGATGGCGGCCATGTAGGCACGTCACTCCACAAGGCCCTGAACAACATTCTTGATTGACAACGTGATATACTTTAACTCCTTTTAAAATGTAAGATCCGCATTATGTTTGATTTAGTATATGTATGTTTGTCATTTTGAAAAGCCAAAAAAAAAAGTTTGTCGAAGTCACCGGAAGTAGAAAGTGTCAGTGCCGGAAGCAGGAACTACGTGAGCATAACGCTTCTATGGATCGCGGCTTGAGGTCAGTGTTATATTTAGTTTTATTCTTACTTAACATCAATATGTTGCGTACTTTAGAATTTAACATTTTACTCTTGGATAAACTAAGCGGTACGAGCTTATGTTATATTGTTGTTACCTTACATGTGTCGATTTTCAAGCTGAAACAATGCCACAGTTTGCGACGCTTTCGCTAATCAATGTAGTGACGTCATAAAGTGCCCGGATTTTCACTTCTTTCAGCGGTTGTATGTTCTGTTTTTCTTTAAACTCACTGACTTTCCTCTGTTTTAGATAAAATGAGACTTCTACATTCCCCGCTCTTCCGTCACATTATCGCCACCAACTCTTGCCTTTGTCACCCCAAGACTCCGCCCAATCACATATGCAAACAATGGCGGGCTGAGAGCACAGCCTTGAACCAGCACATCCAAGACCTGAGCGGCTCCGAGCAGACGCTGCTGAATAAACTCTACGCGGGCCTCATTGGGGGTCACCGGGCTTCTCTGGCAGAGTCCATCACGCTGGTGGAGACGCAGCATCCGCGGAAGAAGGAGCTGGCCCAGGTGTTGCTACAGAGGGTCCTGGCCTTCAGGAGGGAGCAGGAGAGCCGCAATGGTGGGAAACCGGCGGCCTTCAGAGTAGGTGTGTGAACTGTACTAATATAAAGGAAATATAGTATCTAAAAAGATATGATATTAAAAATCTGGATATAAAAGGAGACATTTGTGTTTTTATTCACAATTTTCAAAGGTCTCTCGGGTCCTCCAGGAGCTGGGAAGTCGTCATTCATTGAAGTGGTGGGCAAGATCCTGACGGAACGTGGACACAAAGTGTCAGTGCTGGCAGTTGATCCATCTTCCTGCACGACGGGAGGTAACATCTCCGCATCATGTGGTCCACACATTACATGTTGATAAGGTATGATTAAGGATGTTTAATGGCACTTTTTTCAGACCAGTATGAGTTCTCAACTCTTAAGTACCTAATACCACTGAGTACTTTTAATACACACAATTTCTAATAATGACAGATCATTTTAAAGAAAGACTGCTCGTTTGGTTCCTTTAGAACAGTCACTCTGCAATAGAGAATTGACGTCCCAAAATAAAACACAAACAACTGACGCTGACTATAGGCTTCAGTTGTAAGTGCAAAATAAAATGCGACAGTTTCAATGAGTATTAGTCCCTGTTCAAAATGCATTTAAGTGCTAATTCTATCTTTTTTTTCTTTTTTTCCCTGTTTTCTTAGTTTAGTTATGTGATGTTCACAAGCTGAGCCCTGATTGGTTTTTACATGAGCAACTGTGATGTTATTTTCAGTTGACAGCAAGTGACAAAATGGCCGCCACCTGAGGTGGCAAAAAATGGATGGATTTTTCTGCTCAATTTATTTTCCACAAACACGTTATTAATCAGAATACTGTATTTTGTTTAGACTAGACTAGACTAGGCCACATAGAACATATTGTTGTTTTAAAAAAATTAATAAAAGTGCCCTGACTTCCCCAATAAGTGAAATTGGATAATTGCCCGCGACACACTAATGTGCCCTGCCACACCGGTTGGGAATCACGGCTCAAACGATTAATTGATTGTCATAATCCGATCCGAATAAATTGATAATCGAGTAGTTGTTGATTAATCGTTGCACCTCTAATCCAAAAAAAATATGATTCATGGCCAGTCAAGGAGTGATTCTTGGGTTATTCTTTGGGTCACCTGCTGCGGTCGTTATACTCACTTCCTGTTTGCAGGTTCCTTGATGGGTGACAAGACCCGCATGACTGAGCTTTCCCGTGACATGAATGCCTTCATCCGCCCGTCGCCCACGTCGGGGACGCTCGGCGGCGTCACCAGGACGACCAACGAAGCCATCGTCCTCTGCGAGGGAGCGGGTTACGACGTCATCCTCGTGGAGACTGTGGGTACGACGTGCAGTATACGGCTGGTCGAGAAACTGTCAACACAACCGGCCACTTCTCTGTTTTATGTCCGGTCACGGTGCCAGCATTGGAGTGGCTTTCTCATAATTGGCCGGTGTTCAATTTCAAATTGTAGTCATTGAGTTCGTGGCTGTACGTCTTGGCAGGAACCTCACTCTTAACATCGCCCATAACGGGCCGATTATGGGCATATTTGTAGCCAGCTGTTCATTCCGTTCGAATTGTACATCATCAAATGCGTTTCGCTTGTTGCCAGGTGTCGGCCAGTCAGAGTTTGCAGTGGCGGACATGGTTGACATGTTTGTGTTGCTGATTCCACCAGCAGGGGGCGACGAACTGCAGGTATCATCCTAATGTTGTCCCTTGCGTGCTGGTTCGCTTTTAGTGATCTAAATGATGGCTCAATCTGAAGGGCATCAAGAGGGGCATCATCGAGAGGGCCGACCTGGTGGTGGTGACCAAGTCGGACGGAGACCTGGTGGTGCCAGCCAGGAGGATCCAGGCGGAATACACCAGCGCTATGAAGCTGCTCCGGAGGCAGTCCAGGTCTTGGAACCCCAAGGTGAGTGTTACATGTATTTGTATTTGGAGTTCCTACCCTAAACATTTTTGATAAGGGTAACTGTCGCGCCTCCCGTCTATTCCAGAATCAAATCCAGTGAATTTCAGCCTCTGGCTAGTGGCTAGTAGCTGTTTTTTCCGCTTTTTTTTTTTTTTTTTTTTTTTGTCTGAAACCGGTATTTTTGGTGAAACAAACCAATGTTCTACTTTTGATTACAAAAGAATGGAAAAAGCTACAAACAAACAAGTGTGTCCACTCTTTGGCACAGAACACAATTTTCTATGCATCTTGAACAATGAGTCAAAATGCTCTAAAATACTTGCGGGGATGTGGAACTCTGCTTTTAATACCACTGGCAACTTTCACGTCTTAAATGTTAGCAAATGGGTTCCTGTTTAAACAAAAGAGAAGCACCTTTACCTTTTTCATTTTGTTTCCTTGCTATCAAAAAGCGAACTCAGCCATGATCTTAAAACCAAGGTGATCAACCAATAGTGTTTTTTTTTTTTTTTTGGTTAGGGGTTACCGTTACACGTCTCATGACAGGTTGAACGTAATTTCTGGATATGTTTGAGCCAGGGTTACAGTCTGACTTAATTATCTGTACCTCAAGGTAGAATCTAAACAAACGTGTCGACAGGGCTAATGACCGGACTCCAAGGAAAGTGTTTTTATTTTGACAAGACCCCAAAAGTGAGGACAGTATATATAAAAGTCAAGCGCAATCACCTCAAGGTTACAAAAGCGGACGTGAGTGTAGCAAGGCAGCCGGTGGAACACGCCAGATATCCGCCATCATTTTTGGAATCCGCTTTGATTTCACGCGGGCATCTCCCGACTGCGACTCCCTTTTATCTTCAGGTGGTGCGCGCTTCCTCGCACAGCGTCGAGGGCATCTCGGAGGTCTGGGCCGAGATGCGCTCGTACCAGCAGGCCATGTTGGCCAGCGGCGAGCTGCAGGGCCGCCGCCGGGCCCAGCAAAAGGTGTGGATGTGGACCTTGATCCAGGAAAACGTCCTGGCCCACTTCCGCCATCACCCCGCGGTCCGGGAAGCCCTGCCCCGCCTGGAGGAGAGGGTCACCCGGGGGGACATCTCCCCCGGCCTCGCATCCGACCTGCTCCTCAAAGCCTTTCTCTCGTCATCCTCGTAGTCAGTGGAGGGATGGAGGTACATCATCCAGTAGGGGGCAGCTTCTACAATGAAACTTTTCCTTACTTGACAGCCTATCCAAATCGAGGACATTCATACTTGGAGACTGAAACTCGAACATTTATAAACAATTTCAATGGAAAACCTCTCAATGACACTTGACAATGACCGGCCAAAAAACCCAAACGACACATAGCTTATAAATACCTTGAAAATACAGAATAATTGCAAGAATTCTTTTTTTTTTTTTTTTTTTTTTAAACGACGTCGGCCTGGATTGTTACCTGGCAGCTGCTTGGACATACAGTGGTACCTCTACTTCCGAACGTCTCTTCATACGAAATTTTCAAGTTACGAAACGCTTCAACAGGAAAACTCTTGTCTTGCCTCTTGTTATGAAACAAATTTCAAGATGCGAAAGATAAAAATACAGTCTGGACTGCTACTCGCAGCTCTGAGTTTCCTGAACGCAACATACTTAGAGCTGCTCTGCCATTGGCTGTTACCGAGCATCTTCCTGGCATCCCATTGGCTAAGAGGGACCCCTACCGTATGTGTCTGTGTGTGTAGCTAGATAAATAGATCGATGTGTATCGATGCAGCGTCCTCGTCATTGGGCCATGAGTCGTTCCGATAATTTTACTTAAATGCGAATCACCCAGAAAAAGTGTTCCCCAGTCGGGCGGTTGCTCACTATGCTGATGTTTGCCTTGGACATTTTCAAAGGATTGTTCAAAGCCGACAAAAGCAAACGTCCTTGGATTACTTCTTTACAAAACGCCAGGCAAAAACCACTTCTGAGAGAGAACATAAACTAAAGAGGGCAAAAAATAATGAGGACGCAGTTCAATGTTAAATGACCGTCATTTTTATTCTTTATTCTTAGTATTTTAAATTATGCACAATTCTCATTTATTGTGCAATAATCTAATTGTGACCTGTATTTACAAAAACCTTTATTAGTCTCGCAATGGAGAAATTTGGTACATAATTTGATGCATTTTTATGCTTTAGGAAACATGTCTGAATTTTTTGGGAGGGGGCACTTGGAACGGATTAGGGCATTTACATGGAAAACACGTCTCTACTTAAAAAAAAAAAAAATCTAGTTAAGAAATTTCTTCCAGAACCAATTAATTTTGCAAGTAAAGGTACTACTATCATTTATCGAGCATAGTGTTTAGGCACTAGAGGTCACCCTAGTTCCACTCATGCCTCGATGACTCCAATATCCCAAATACTCGAGCCTCCTAGACAGCCAGCTTCCATCAATCTTTCTATTTGGGTCAATCAGAGGTAAAAACATATAACCACTCACTCCTCTGCTATATCTTTTCCTCTTCTAAAAGAGCAAATTCAAAACCCACCCTTCCGCCGTCTTGAACGGGCTCCCGTGGGTTTGACGACGGGAGCGCTTGTTGCCCAGGATGCCCGCTGAATGCGGACGGATTCATTAGAGCGGGGCGAGCAATCGCTGCCTCAAGCGTGGCACAAAGGCACACTTTTGCCGCTGCTGCAGCTGTGGACTCGCATGGATAACATGCACGCTGTGGAAACTGCGCGCGCCACGCCAACGTGAAAAGGACATTCTTAGCGGAGTGGAGGATCGATGCCAGCGTGCCGCACAAGCGCAACGTTTCACAATATTTTTTAGTAGGATCCTAATGAATGAGCTTGTTCGGCAACGAGTTTAATGCGAGTATTCCAGGCAAGGCAAAGTAGCTTTATTTAGGTGCAGGGTTCGAATCCGGCTCCGGCCTTCCTGTGTGGATCTTGCATGTTCTCCCTTTGCCAGTGTGGGTTTTCTCCGGGGGGACTCCGGTTTCCTCGCGCATTCCAAAAACCTGCACGATAGCTTAATGGAACTCTCTAAATTGTCCCCAAGGTGTCATTGTGAGTATGAATGGTTATTCGCTGCGTATTGGTAACTTGATGTGGTTTATATGAATAAAAGGACAGCATTTAAAACCAAGAACCGAGGACATAAAAAAAGGTACAGTGATACAGTAAAAGACGGCTGACCAAAAATGACCAAAAGAACAGCCAGTGGAAGAAAATGGGATTTTAAAATGCTTTAATAGCCCTCAGTCATATAAGCATGGGGGGGGGGGCAGTTTTTAACCTGGACCTAAAAACAAATACAGTGGGACTTGACTTCTGTGTGCAGCATGACACCTCTATGCTGCTTCACCATGTTGCTTTGAACTCTCGGCTCCACTCACTGACCCAAGTCTGCAGACCCGAGAGATTTCATTCTCTCTTCGCTCATTTATGGAGGACCGAAACCATTCGGTGATTCACAGACCAGTAGCAGAACTTCAAAGTCTATTCGAGAGCTGCCTGGGAGCCAGTGTCAAGTCTTTTGAACCGGAGTAATATAGTCTGATCTCTTTGTTCTGGCCGTAACCCGAGTTTGCAGCATTCGGAATGAGCTGCAAGTTTTTGAGTTTTCATCAAAGAGTGTGGCTGAAACTCTATTTGATTAGATTTTTTTCTTCTGGAATTTGACATTCTGGCCATAAGTCTTTCCCCTGCGCAGCTTTTCAAATGTACACACTCGCGGCAACGCGTGCGCTCTTTCTACTGAGATGCCGCCGCTGCGGGGAGGCGGCGGCGTGCACCTCGGCTCCATTACCCGCCCCGTGCCCACCGCTGTTTGCTGTGTGCAATTTAGCGGGGCCGACCCTTCGGCGAGAAGGCACGTCGCGAGCCTCGCGCTGGTAATTGGACTTGAGAACTGATTGGGGAGCTTGACTGACCCCCCCCCCCCAGTATAGGATTGGAGTGTATAATTATTTGTAGTTATGGTTACGAGATGATATCGAGCTGGGCGGCGGTGACTCAGCCCTGCCGCCGATGCTGCCGGCGCTCAATTAATGAAATCCAGCTGCTCGGGTGCCACGCGGCATACAGAAGTCTGCTCAGGGTGGGGAGGGGGCAAGGGTTATTGCCATCCGAACGCTTCCCCTTTTTGCACCACGGTCAGCCTGCGGTCTGTCACAATAGTTGGGATGATATCGTACCGGTCCTGGAACAAGACTTTAAGCTTGATGATGTTCCTTTTTAACGGCCTTGTGGCATCTCTCGCGGCACCCTCACGGCTGTCATGTTAATGACGGCGCTCATCATGGCGGTGAGAGGGGGGGTGGCGCCTCCTCAGGACACGAAAGGCAATCGCGTCTTAATCCGCAGTTTTAATTGGTG